>JBAIFT010000079.1:0-240000 GCA_037349215.1 Graptemys geographica | reverse complement strand
GGGATGGATGGGTGGGGAGGATGGATGGATGGATGGGTGGGGTGGATGGGGATGAATGGATGGGGAGATAGATGGATGGCTGGATGGATGGATGGGGTGGATGGGGATGAATGGGAGCGGGAATGGATGGATGGGATGGATGGGGATGAATGGGTGGGGGGATGGGGATGAATGGGGGGATGGATGGATAAACAGAGGTTGTGTGGGGATGGATGTATGGGTGGGAGTGGATGGATAGATAGAGGGGTGTGGGGACAGACAGATTGAAGACTGGAGGGGACGGATAGCTGTGTAGGGGGATGGATGGATGGATAGCTGTGTATGGGGATGGATGGATGGATGGGTGGATGGATGGATGGCTGTGTTTGGGGACGGATGGATAGCTGCGTATGGGGATGGAAGGATGGAGGGATGGATAGAGACATAGAGGTGTCTGGGTGGGGATGGATAGATGGATAGAGGGAACATGTGGGGAGGAATGGATGGATGGGGAGGGAGGGAGGGATAGAGACAGAGGTGTGTCTGGGTGGGGATGGATAGGCAGAGGGGCCGTGGGGATGGATGGATTGACGGGTGTGGGGGGATGGAGGGATGGGTGGAGAGATAGAGGTTTGTCTGGGTGGGGATGGATAGAGGGAACGTGTGGGGAGGGGGGGTGGATGGATGATGGATGGAAAGATAGTCGGCTCACTAGTTAGCTATGTCCCATGGGGCAGTACCAGGCTGCAGGGGGGCGTGATGGGGAACCACACACACACACAAACACACACACACACATTCTCTCTCCCGGCAGTGGCGGGCGGCTTGGAGACCGAGGAGCGTCTCCTGGAGAAGATATTTGAGAACTACAACCCCAACGTCCGCCCCGCCCGCACCCTCACCGACAAGGTGTTCGTCCGGGTGGGCATGTCACTGTCCCAGCTCATCAGCCTGGTGAGGAACCAGAGTTCTAGATCAGTCACCAGCACTCCTAAAATGTTCTAGACCAGGTTCTAGGTCGCCTACTGGGACAGAGCTCCTGGTCCTTTGCTGGCCAAAAAGAGACCCCATTCTAAATTAGCTTACATGTGGGATGGTGGATCAGCCGCTCATACTGTTCTAGACCATGTTCTAGACCAGTCTAGTGCCTGTAGCTCCTGGTCCTCGATGGCCCCAAAGGGATTGCAATCTAGATTGGCTTCGGGGCGGGGGGGCTGCTCAACCATCAAACCTTTTCTAGCTCAGCTGTATGGCACAGCCACTCGCGCTGCCCAGAGAAGACTGTCCTCTAGGCTTGCTCCCTGGCGACATTCCGGACTGGTTACCGAGGCAGTTTCAGGCTGTGTTCTAGAGTGGCCTAGAACATAGCAATTCCTGATCGATACTGGCCAGCGGGTGCTGTGTTCTGAGATGACTTCCCTGGCGGCAGCCTAGACCAATCACCCCCCAGTGCTATCCTATACCTTGCTCTAGAGCAGCCTAGAACAGAACAGTTTTCCCCAATGACGTTCCAGAGCCATTCTAGCCCGTGTTCTAGAGCGGCCTAGCTCTCCTGTGCTGCACTGACTGTGTTCTAGATTAGATTTCCAGTAGTTTCTTTCCACGCCAGGGCCCAAAGCCACGCTAGAGCGACCTAGAATGCAGTTGCTTCAGCTGTGACACCTGGGCCTCTCGTTCTAGATTTCTTTTTGAGGCAGCTAGCGCCCGTGGGGGGTGGGGGAGGGCAGCAGGACCCCCGGCTCTGGCAGGGAGAGGGTTAAGGACCTCTCACCCGCCCCCTTGGCCCGCGGACAGAGACAGCAGCTGTCACGGAGCCCGTCCCGGGCGCGTTATAAATAGCAGTGGATGGGGAAGAGGGGGAGGAAATGGGGCTGGAGGGGGAGGGGCAGCTGGATACATGCATGGGGTTGGCACCCCAGGCGGGAGTCCATCTCAGTCCCATCTGCCCCCCATAAACCCACCCCCACTGTCCAGTGCCCCCCAAAAGGGCCCTATCCCTCCCAAGATCCCCCCCCCACCGGGAGGGGCATTCTCAAGGGGGTTACACAGGGGGGAGGTACCGATCCTGGGGAGGGGGCAGGATTCTGGAGGTGAAGGGGGTATCCCCCGAATGACTTTTTAACCTTTTCTTACACACACCCCAGAATGAAAAAAACGAGGAGCTGACCACGAAGGTGTATATGGACCTGGTGGGTACCTTCCCCCCACCCACCCCAAAATATTTCCATGCCTACTGCCCCCCTCGCCCGTATCCCATCCCAGATTGGGGGCTGGGGCTGCGTTCGCACCTAGGCAGGTAGCTGGCACCACCTGGTGGCTGCTGGGGGGAAGTGCAGGGGTAGATTTCTGGTTGGGGGGGCTCTGTGGGTTATAAAAGGGGGGGCCAATGAGGAAAGGGGCCCCAGCTCTGCTTCCTTATTTATAACAGGAGCTGGGGCGGGGGGGGGGGCTGGTCCATTCCCAGCTCAGCCACAGATGGCGGGCAGGTCACTGCGTGCCTCGGTTTCCCCATTTGTGCCATGGGGCAAACAGCTCTGCCCAGCCTCACATGATGGGGTGAGACTGGGAGGAGAAACACAGGGGGAGGAGCTCTTTCTTTCTTTCTTTCTTTCTTTCTTCTCACTATTCCCTTTTTCTTTCCTTCTTTCCCACTCACCCCTGTCTCTTTCCCCTCTCCCTGCATCCCTCCCTCTTGGCCGTACCCAGGAGTGGACGGACTATCGCCTGAGCTGGAACGTGTCCGACTTTGACGACATCACGTCCATCCGGACCTCGTCCGACAAAGTCTGGCTCCCGGATATCTACCTCATGAACAAGTGAGCCGGGCGGGGGGACAGAGGCCCTGGGACAAGCTGGTGGCCTTCGCCTGCGTGGCGCCTCTTCCTTCCTTCCTTCCTTCCTTCTTTCCTTCTTCCTTCCTTCTTTCTTCCTTCCTTCTTCCTTCCTTCCTTCCTTCCTTCCTTCCTTCTTTCCTTCCTTCCTTCCTTCTTCCTTCCTTCCTTCCTTCCTTCCTTCTTTCTTCCTTCCTTCTTCCTTCCTTCCTTCCTTCCTTCCTTCCTTCCTTCCTTCCTTCCTTCTTTCTTCCTTCTTCCTTCCTTCCTTCTTTCTTTCTTTCAGTAACGATGGGAATTTCGACATCGCCTTGGCTGTGAATGTTTTGGTGTCTCACGTTGGGACCGTTCGCTGGCTTCCCCCAGCCCTCTACCGCAGCAGCTGCAGCATCCAGGTGAGCTGAGCACCGGGCTGGGGGCGCGGTGCAATGGGGGGCCCAGCAGGGGGCGCTGTGCTGCAGGGGACAGAGGGGGCCAGCAGGGGGCGCTGTGCTGCAGGGGACAGAGGGGGCCAGCAGGGGCGCGGTGCTGCAGTGGGGGGCCCAGCAGGGGGCGCTGTGCTGCAGAGGGGACCCAGCAGGGGCGCGGTGCAATGGGGGGCCCAGCAGGGGGCGCGGTGCTGCAGGGGACAGAGGGGGCCAGCAGGGGCGTGGTGCTGCAGTGGGGGGCCCAGCAGGGGGCGCTGTGCAATGGGGGGCCCAGCAGGGGGTGCTGTGCAGTGGGGGGCCCAGCAGGGGGCGCGGTGCCGAGGGGGGCCCAGCAGGGGGTGCTGTGCAGTGGGGGGCCCAGCAGGAGGCGCGGTGCTGCAGGGGACAGAGGGGGCCAGCAGGGGCGTGGTGCTGCAGTGGGGGGCCCAGCAGGGGGCGCTGTGCAATGGGGGGCCCAGCAGGGGGTGCTGTGCAGTGGGGGGGCCCAGCAGGGGGCGCGGTGCCGAGGGGGGCCCAGCAGGGGGTGCTGTGCAGTGGGGGGCCCAGCAGGAGGCGCGGTGCTGCAGGGGACAGAGGGGGCCAGCAGGGGCGTGGTGCTGCAGTGGGGGGCCCAGCAGGGGGCGCTGTGCAATGGGGGGCCCAGCAGGGGGTGCTGTGCAGTGGGGGGCCCAGCAGGGGGCGCGGTGCCGAGGGGGGCCCAGCAGGGGGTGCTGTGCAGTGGGGGGCCCAGCAGGGGGCGTGGTGCTGCAGGGGCCAGAGGGGGCCAGCAGGGGCGCGGTGCTGCAGTGGGGGGCCCAGCAGAGGGCGCTGTGCAGTGGGGGGCCCAGCAGAGGGCGCTGTGCAGTGGGGGGCCCAGCAGAGGGCGCTGTATCCACGCCGTCTCTCCCCTGCCCAGGTGACCTACTTCCCCTTCGACTGGCAGAACTGCAGCATGGTGTTCCAGTCGTACGCCTACGGTGCCGCCGAGCTCGGCCTGCTGCACCCGCTGGACGAGGACGGGCGCGAGGTGCGGGAGATCATTGTCTTCGACAACACCTTCATCGGTGAGCCGGGCACGCCGCACACACACACATACAACTACACACAGAGGGCTACGCACACACACAGCTACACACACGCACACACAGAGACCTACACACGCACAGCTACACGCAGACACACACAGAGACACGCACAGCTACACACGCATACAGACACACATATACAGCTACACACAGAGACACACACACAGCGACACACATACACACAGCTACACACAGAGGCACACTCACAGAGCTACACGCACACACAGTTACACACAGAGGCACACTCACAGAGCTACACGCACACACAGTTACACACAGAGACACACAGCTACACACAGCTACATGAACACACAGAGCAACGCACACACACCACAGAGCCATGCATGCACCATCACAACACTCACACAGAGCTATAAACACACACACACAGAGCTACAAATGCACAATCAAAACACACACCTACACAAACACACACACAACACATGGAGCTACACACACACAGAGCCACGCACACACAACCACAACACACACACAGCTACACACAAATAGAGTTACACACACAACCCTACACATGCACAGCCACTCACACAACACACTATCATCTCAAACACGCACAGAGCTACACACACATGGCCATCTCTCTGTCACACACACACAGCCAGGCATGCACAACCACAACACACACAGAGCTACAGAGAGAGAGAGAGAGGTACACACACAGAGCCATATCTCACAACACACCGAGTAACACACACACACAAACAGAGCTACACACATACATTGACAACCACAACAAACACAGAGCGACGCACACAGGAACAACCACAACACACAGCTACACACACACGCAGGGTGTCACACACATGACCACAACACACACAGAGCAACACACACACACAACTGTCATGCACACAGCAAAAAACACCCACAGCGATACACACACAAAGCCACAGCACACACAGAGTGACTCACACGGAGCGACACACATACAACATGACACACACAGCACCACCCACATGCGCGCAGTTGCTTGACACACAGACACAACCTGCACAACATCACACAGCCAATCCCTGCATATTCTGGATAGTGATCCCACTACTGCCACCAATTGTCTCTGGGCCCCACTCCCCTGCCACTCCTAGTGGGGTGACTCTGGATTGGCACCCCTTTGCCCCGACCCGCTTCTCTGCCCTCCAGACAACGGGCAGTGGGAGATCCGGCACAAGCCAGCGCGGCGCAACACGCTACCTGGGGATCCACAACACGAGGACCTGACCTTCTACCTCATCATCCGCCGCAAGCCGCTCTTCTACATCATCAACGTCATCATCCCCTGCATCCTCATCACCATCCTGGCCATCTTCGTCTTCTATCTGCCCCCTGATGCCGGTGGGTGCTGGGCAGACGGGCACAGGCTGCCCCGGTGCAGTGGGGGGCGGGGGAAGTGCCGGACCCATTCCGGGTGCGGGGGCAGGAATCCGGTGCCAGGTTTTCCTCTCCTCCCAGGAACCGCTCCCCTTTCCAGGGGGCTGAGGAATCCAGTGCCGGGACTCCGGTCTCCCTCAGCAGACCTGAGTCCATGCTAGATGGGCCCCTTGGCAGACCAGAGGCCAGGTTAGATGGGACCCACAACTCCCTGTCTCTGGGGACAGACCAGAGGCCATGTTAGATGGGCCCCACAACCCTCTCTCCATGGGGAGAGATCAGAGGCCAGGCTAGATAGGCACAGGTCTCCCAGTCCTCCCCGGGCCTGGCTGATGCCCCCTCCACGGTCTCCGCCCAGGGGAGAAGATGACCCTGTCCATCTTCGCCCTGCTCACCCTCACCGTCTTCCTGCTGCTGCTGGCGGACAAGGTGCCGGAGACCTCGCTGGCGGTGCCCATCATTGTCAAGTACCTCATGTTCACCATGATCCTGGTGACCTTCTCCGTCATCCTCAGCGTGGTGGTCCTCAACCTGCACCACCGCTCGCCCAACACCCACGACATGCCCTTCTGGGTCAGGCAGGTAATGCGCCCCCGCCACCCCCTTCTCTTCCCCACCCCCGGCTCCCACCTGGCCCCAATGCGGAGACTGGCTGGCTCAGGGGGCCGGGGAATGGGATATGAGCCTGCCCCAGGGCCGGGTTCTCATGGAGGGGTTCTGGATTCTCTCTCCTGGGCAGATTTTCATTCACCGGCTCCCACGGTACCTGGGGCTGCAGCGGCCAAAACCGGAGGCCATCCTGAAACCTCCCCCAGCCCCCAGACGGGAACTGGGGGTCAAGAGCAACCGAGGCACAGACGAGTATTTCATCCGCAAACCCACCTGTGACTTCCTCTTCCCCAAGCCCAGCAGGTCAGATGGGGGGCGCTGTGGGGCAGGGAGCAGGGCGGAGGGCTCAGCAGGGGGCGCTCTCCCCTGGCAGGCAGGGCTGGCCCCAGGGCAGCGCTAGGGGGCGCTGTGGGGCAGGGATTTTCAGCGTTTTCTTCTGTCTCTCTGAATTCCCCTGTGGCGTTTCAGCCAGATGCGAGGTTCTCCTATCCTTCCTGGCCTAAAAGGCTGTGCAGGTGTTAAGCAGCCCTCGCGCCCCACCCCAGAGGTGTCCGCATCTCAGCCCCGGGCAAGGGGTCCCTGGGTAACCAGCCACCACCCCCCAGAGGTGGCCGCATCTCAGCCCCGGGCCAGGGGTCCCCAGGTAACCAGCCGCCCCGCCCCAGAGGTGGCCACATCTCATGGGCCCCTGTGGAGGTCTTGACGGCTCTTTCTGGTTCTCCCTTCAGGTTCTCCCAGGACCCCTTCTCGCAGGACCTGCGGCGATTCATCGACGGGCCGAGCGAATGCCTCGTCCTGCCACCCGACCTCAAGTCCGCCATGGACGCCGTCACCTACATCGCCCGGCAGCTGCAGGACCAGGAGGACTATGACACGGTGAGTGGGGACCGGCCGGCTGCCCATCACCCGTGGACTCTGACTCCGGCCCCAGCCAATGCCCCCCGACCCCCGGTCCACAGGATCAGAGCTTGTCTGTCTGTCCAGCGCCAAGCACAGTAGGCAGGTTTGGGAGGGTCGGTGGGGGAGGGTTGGGGGCCCCTATGGGTCAGGGTTAAGGGGGCCCAATGGGGCAGTCCTGGGGGGTTGGGGGAGGTTTAGGGGGGTCAGTGGGGCAGGGTTGCGGGCCACAATGGGGCAGGGTTATGGAGCAGCCAATGGAACAGACTTCAGGAGGTGGGGAGGTTTATGGGGGTCAGTGGGGCTAGGTTAGGGGTCACTAGGTGCACCTACTCAGCAGAGCATTAGGGGGCCACAAGGAGCAGCCCCCCATGTCACTCCCCCTGCCCCCATCTTCCCCCAGCTCAAGGAGGACTGGCAGTACGTGGCCATGGTCGTCGACCGTCTCTTCCTCTGGACATTCATCACCTTCACCAGCGTTGGGACCCTCACCATCTTCCTTGACGCCAGCTACAACCTGCCCCCCGCGCACCCGTTCCCGTGATGGGGCCGCGCCGTGACTCTGGAGTCACTCCCAATCGCGTTCACACTCCACCGGGGATCAGCAGAGTGACTCCGGATTCAGCCCCCCGCCCCCCGGAGCTGGATGGAGTCAGTTCTGCATGTGACCTCCAGAGGGCGCTGTGATGTGGTGGTGGCTGTTTTCTGGGGCTGAATAAATCCCACAATTTGATTCACAGTAAAAACGGGTCATTCAGCTTCATTGAATCCGGTGTCTAGTGGATTAGAGTTGGGGAAGGGGCACCGCTGGGAGCCAGGACTCCTGGGTTCTCTCCCCGGCTCTGGGAGGGGAGTGGGGGCTGGTGGGTTATAGCCGAGGGGCTGGGAGCCAGGACTCCTGGGTTCTCTCCCCGGCTCTGGGAGGGGAGTGGGGGCTGGTGGGTTATAGCCGAGGGGCTGGGAGCCAGGACTCCTGGGTTCTCTCCCCGGCTCTGGGAGGGGAGTGGGGGCTGGTGGGTCAGAGCAGGGGGGCTGGAAGCCAGGACTCCTGGGTTCTCTCCCCGGCTCTGGGAGGGGAGTGGGGGCTGGTGGGTCAGAGCAGGGGGGCTGGAAGCCAGCGTTGTTAATCATCAGCTAAAGTTTTACATCGGAATCTGCTGATGCCTAAATGAAAAAGATTCACAGGGCAGAGACTGGCTGGCTCTGGGGGGCAGTGAATGGGGCAGGGGCCTGTCCACTCTAGGGGGTGCTGCCTCTGGGGGGCTGTCTCGCTCGGCAGGGGGTAGGAATTCCTAGCCGCAGTGGGTCCTTTGCCTGTGGGGCGGAGGGCGGGTGGAGGGGTCAGGGTACAGAGCAGACATGTCCCGTGACGTTCAAGAGCTCTGCATTCCCTGAGACTCACCCTTGGCCCCCATTCGGGGCCTTACACATTAATGGGGCTCTCCAGCTAATGGCCAAGGGAAGCCAGGACTCCTGGGTTCTCTCCCTGGCTCTGGGAGGGGAGTGGGGGCTGGTAGTTAGAGCAGGGGGGCTGGGAGCCAGGACTCCTGGGTTCTCTCCCCGGCTCTGGGAGGGGAGTGGGGGCTGGTGGATGAGAGCGGAGGGGGGGCTGGGAGCCAGGACTCCTGGGTTCTCTCCCCGGCTCTGGGAGGGGAGGGGGGCTGGCGGATGAGAGCGGAGGGGGGGCTGGGAGCCAGGACTCCTGGGTTCTCTCCCCGGCTCTGGGAGGGGAGTGGGGGCTGGTAGTTAGAGCAGGGGGGCTGGGAGCCAGGACTCCTGGGTTCTCTCCCCGGCTCTGGGAGGGAAGTGGGGGCTGGTAGTTAGAGCAGGGGGGCTGGGAGCCAGGACTCCTGGGTTCTCTCCCCGGCTCTGGGAGGGGAGGGGGGCTGGCGGATGAGAGCGGAGGGGGGGCAGGGAGCCAGGACTCCTGGGTTCTCTCCCCGGCTCTGGGAGGGGAGGGGGGCTGGCGGATGAGAGCGGAGGGGGGGCTGGGAGCCAGGACTCCTGGGTTCTCTCCCCGGCTCTGGGAGGGGAGTGGGGGCTGGTAGTTAGAGCAGGGGGGCTGGGAGCCAGGACTCCTGGGTTCTCTCCCCGGCTCTGGGAGGGGAGTGGGGGCTGGTAGTTAGAGCAGGGGGGCTGGGAGCCAGGACTCCTGGGTTCTCTCCCCGGCTCTGGGAGGGGAGGGGGGCTGGCGGATGAGAGCGGAGGGGGGGCAGGGAGCCAGGACTCCTGGGTTCTCTCCCCGGCTCTGGGAGGGGAGGGGGGCTGGCGGATGAGAGCGGAGGGGGGGCTGGGAGCCAGGACTCCTGGGTTCTCTCCCCGGCTCTGGGAGGGGAGTGGGGGCTGGTAGTTAGAGCAGGGGGGCTGGGAGCCAGGACTCCTGGGTTCTCTCCCCGGCTCTGGGAGGGGAGTGGGGGCTGGTAGTTAGAGCAGGGGGGCTGGGAGCCAGGACTCCTGGGTTCTCTCCCCGGCTCTGGGAGGGGAGGGGGGCTGGCGGATGAGAGCGGAGGGGGGGCAGGGAGCCAGGACTCCTGGGTTCTCTCCCCGGCTCTGGGAGGGGAGGGGGGCTGGCGGATGAGAGCGGAGGGGGGGCTGGGAGCCAGGACTCCTGGGTTCTCTCCCCGGCTCTGGGAGGGGAGTGGGGGCTGGTAGTTAGAGCAGGGGGGCTGGGAGCCAGGACTCCTGGGTTCTCTTCCCGGCTCTGGGAGGGGAGTGGGGGCTGGTAGTTAGAGCAGGGGGGCTGGGAGCCAGGACTCCTGGGTTCTCTCCCCGGCTCTGGGAGGGGAGGGGGGCTGGCGGATGAGAGCGGAGGGGGGGCTGGGAGCCAGGACTCCTGGGTTCTCTCCCCGGCTCTGGGAGGGGAGTGGGGGCTGGTAGTTAGAGCAGGGGAGCTGGGAGCCAGGACTCCTGGGTTCTCTCCCCGGCTCTGGGAGGGGAGTGGGGGCTGGTAGTTAGAGCAGGGGGGCTGGGAGCCAGGACTCCTGGGTTCTCTCCCCGGCTCTGGGAGGGGAGGGGGGCTGGCGGATGAGAGTGGAGGGGGGGCAGGGAGCTGGGACTCCTGGATTCCATCCCCAGCTTGCGGCCATTGTGTGTTTTGAATTTGAACTCCCCTCTGACCTACTAAAACCCGCTCCCACCGCTGGGGAGAGACCCAGGAGTCCTGAATCCCACCCTACTCCGCTCCCAGACCTCAGCCCATAACCCAGGAGCCCTGGCTCCATTTTAGTTCCCCATCTGTCCGCACATGCTCACCTTCCTCGCTCCCCATATATTTCCTCCATCCCAAACCCAGTTGTGGCTGCAGACCTGCTCCCCCCACCCCCAGGTCCCCTATTACTCCCTATGCGGGGAGACGGAGTCTCCTTCCCTCTGGCCCCAAGCTCCTTTGAATCAGAGGTTGCTTGGTGTTAGCAGTGGGATCCCCTGTTTGGTTTCGGTGGTGGGATCCCCTCTGTTTGGTGCCAGCGGTGGGATCCCCTGTTTGGTTTCGGCGGTGGGATCCCCTCTGTTTGGTGCCAGCGGTGGGATCCCCTGTTTGGTTTCGGCGGTGGGATCCCCTCTGTTTGGTGCCAGCGGTGGGATCCCCTGTTTGGTTTCGGCGGTGGGATCCCCTCTGTTTGGTGCCAGCGGTGGGATTCCCTGTTTGGTTTCGGCGGTGGGATCCCCTCTGTTTGGTGCCAGCGGTGGGATCCCCTGTTTGGTTTCGGCGGTGGGATCCCCTCTGTTTGGTGCCAGCGGTGGGATCCCCTGTTTGGTTTCGGCAGTGGGATCCCCTCTGTTTGGTGCCAGCGGTGGGATCCCCTGTTTGGTTTCGGTGGTGGGATCCCCTCTGTTTGGTGCCTGCGGTGGGATGGCTCCTTCCTGCCAGGCGCCCCCTCCTGCCGCTGGAGCGAACTGATTCGCTGCCACTTCAGACTCAGGGGTGGGACACAACTCCCACCTGTGTAGCCCCACCCCCATCTCGCCCCGGCAGCTGCTCTTAAAGGGGCAGCAGGAGTCCAAGGGCCAGGAAGGGAAAGAGGCAGAGGAGGGAGCCAGCACCATGAACTGCATCATCCGGCCGTGCACGGTGAAAGACTGCAAAGTCATCCTGCAGTTCATCAAAGTAAGGGAGGAGAGGGGTCCTGGCTCCCAGCCCCTCCACCCCAACCTACCAGCCTCCACTCCCCTCCCAGAGCTGGGGAGAGAACCCAGGAGTCCTGGCTCCCAGCCCCCCCTGCTCTGACCCACCAGCCCCCACTCCCCTCCCAGAGCTGGGGAGAGAACCCAGGAGTCCTGGCTCCCAGCCCCCCCTGCTCTAACCACCAGCCCCCACTCCCCTCCCAGAGCCGGGGAGAGAACCCAGGAGTCCTGGCTCCCAGCCCCCCCTGCTCTACCCACCAGCCCCCCTCCCCTCCCCTCCCAGCGCCGGGGAGAGAACCCAGGAGTCCGGAGGTTGGGGCAGGGAGAGTCTCAGGATGCAGGGCGCAGGGGACTGGTCCTCGGGGGCGGGGGGCTGGGGCCCAGGGGGCAGCGACGGCTCTGGGGCGCTCAGGTGGGGGCTGTCTGTTGCAGGAGTTGGCCATTGATTACAAGGTGCCCCCCACCGATGTGAAAGTCACCCTGGAAGGTAAGAGCCTTTGTGGGGGGCGGGATGGGGGGCAGAGGGAGAGGGGTCCTGGGCAGAGGGGGGTCCTAGCAGAGGGGGAGGGATGGGGGCAGAGGGGGAGGAGGTCTGAACAGGGAGGGGTGCTGGGGGGGTGTCTCTGGCTCTGCACACCGCTTGCCCCACGGCTCTGGCTCCCCCCATTCAGCAGCGCCCCCCCCCCCGTGGTGCCCCACTCCGGTGCCCCCCCTTTCCCACACCCTAGGGGGGGGGCGTGCTGAGTCCTGACGTGTGTCTCTCCTTCCCCTGCCCAGCGCTGAGAGAGGATGGGTTCGGGGCACGACCCCGGTACGACTGCTACCTGGCGGAGCTGCCCCCCGGGGAGACGAACAAGGAGGGTAGGTGTGTGCGCTTGTGCGACGCCGCCCCCTGCTGGTGTGTGTGCGCTTGTGCGACGCCGCCCCCTGCTGGTGTGTGTGCACTTGTGCGACGCCGCCCCCTGCTGGTGTCTGTGCGCTCGTGCGACGCCGCCCCCTGCTGGTGTGTAATCACACGTGCAACACTGCTCACCTTTGGTGTGTGCACCCGTGCGACGCCGCACCGTGCTGTTGTGCACGTTTCTGCCCCACACGGGCTAGGATGCTGACGGCTCCCTGTGTGTCATGGGCCCCGTACAGCTACCGGCTGCTGGCGCTGGAGGCGGGTGGGTCCTGGGGTGACGTTGGCAGATCCTGCCCCAGCCCAAGACTCTGCCGTTCCCCCAGCAGGTGGCAGCATCGTGGGTTACGTCCTGTCCACCTACACCTACAGCTCCTGGAAGGGCAGGAACGTCTACATGGACAATATGTACGTCCAGCCCCAGTTCAGAGGTACAGCCGGGCTAAGCCCAGGGGGTGAACCCAGGCGTCCAGGCTCCCAGCCCCCTGCTCTGAGCCACCAGCCCCAACTCCCCTCCCAGAGCCAGGGAGAGAACCCAGGAGTCCTGGCTCCTTGCCCGCCCTGCTCGAACCCACCAGCCCCCACTGCCCTCCCAGAGCCGGGGAGAGAACCCAGGAGTCCTGGCTCACAGCCCCCCCTGCTCTAACCCACCAGCCCCCACTCCCCTCCCAGAGCCGGGAAGAGAACCCAGGAGTCCTGGCTCCCAGCCCCCCCTGCTCTGATCCACCAGCCCCCACTCCCCTCCCAGAGCCGGGGAGAGAACCCAGGAGTCCTGGCTCCCAGCCCCCCCTGCTCCCCTCCCAGAGCCGGGGAGAGAACCCAGGAGTCCTGGCTCCCAGCCCCCCCTGCTTTGAGCCACCAGCCCGCACTCCCCTCCCAGAGCCAGGGAGAGAACCCAGGAGTCCTGGCTCCCAGCCCCCCCTGCTCTAACCCACCAGCCCCCACTCCCCTCCCAGAGCTGGGGAGAGAACCCAGGAGTCCTGGCTCAGTTCTGTTGTTCCCACAGGCCGGCAGATCGGGAAGCAGCTGCTAGAGAAGGCCGCCCAGGTGAGTTTCGGTCACGGGGGGGGGGGGGCTGCTCATCTCTAACACCCCCACCCCACCCTGAGCCCCCCAACTCTGCCCTAGGGAGCAAAGCCAGCCCCACCCCCCACCTCTCTGACCAGTCCCAACCCGGATCACCTGAGGCTTTGCCACTTCGCCACTTCAGCGATGGGCCAGGATTGGGGTGACTCACCTGTGTGTGTGAGAGCCACCCCAGCCCTCTGACCCCCACCATCGCGCACCCCTCGCCATGTGTCCTATGCCCCGCACTGCTGCCAGGGAGTGGAGATTCCCCCACAGCAGCAGGTCTAACCCCCCTCTCTGTTCCTCCATGTGTCCTATGCCCCGCACTGCTGCCAGGGAGTGGAGATTCCCCCACAGCAGCGGGTCTAACCCCTCTCTCTGTTCCTCCATGTGTCCTATGCCCCGCACTGCTGCCAGGGAGTGGAGATTCCTCCCACAGCAGCGGGTCTAACCCCTCTCTCTGTTCCTCCATGTGTCCTATGCCTGCACTGCCCCCTAGTAGCGGAGATCCTCCCCTGCAGCAGTGGCTCTAACCCCTTTCTCTGCTCCTCCATGTGTCCTATGCCCCGCACTGCTCGCCAGTAGCGGAGATTCCCGCCCCCCACAGCAGCGGGTCTAACCCCTCTGTCTTTGCTGCCCCCTACAGGCAGCCATAGCCAAGGGCTGTTGCCAGTTGCGCATGCATGTGGGCAACTGGAAGGCCAACGAAATGGGCTTCCTGGCCCACCATGGGGGCGAGGACCTGACGGCCAAGGAGGGCTGGGCCCTCTTCCGCTTCGAAGAAGACGCCCTGCGGAGACTGGCAGCCCGCAGCACATTTTAGGGGCCTCGGGGGGGGGGGACAAAGCCCAGATGGGTTGGGGGGGACAGGGGGTTCCCCAGAGGAGAGAGAACATCTCGGGGGGGGGGGTTCCAGTGGGCTGGGAGGAAGAGGTTGTCTCCATAACTTCCAGGGGATGGGGGGAGGTTTCGGGGGGCTGAGGGGTTTAAAGAGGGGATGGGGGGGTCTGATGGGGGGCAATAGGGATGGGGTTAACCCTAGCCCTGGTGTGACTCGGGGAGCTCGCTTTCCCAATGCTCCAACCCCCCCAAAATTACTGGGGGGCTAGTGTGGCCCTGGCTCAAAGTGGGGATGATTCCTGCTGGGGGGCCCTAAAAATAGATGGGTAATGGATATGAGAAATTGTAGCCAGGACTCCTGGGTTCTCTCCCCAGCTCTGGGAGGGGAGTGGGGGCTGGTGGGTTAGAGCAGTGGGGCTGGGAGCCAGGACTCCTGGGTTCTCTCCCCAGCGCTGGGAGGGGTGTGGGGTCTAGTGGTTAGCAATCAGTGACTCTATTCCCAGCCCTTAATCATTAAACCATCTAGTTTTTGGGCTGGGTAATTTTTACCTTCCTTTCCAGCCCGCTGTGCCCCACGCCAAGCGAGATCTTTGCCCCACACGGATCGCTTCCCCGCCAGCATGTGATCAGCGAAATCTGTGACCCAACAAATCCCCCTCTCCCGATGCCCCCTGAGAGGCAGCTCCTCCGCGATGGACCCCGACTCCCAGCTTAGTGATTGTTGGGTGCCCGCTGTCCGGAGGCCTGCCCCTCTCTGCCGCCAGGGGCCTGAGAGTCAGATCAGGGATAGGAGGGAGCTGGAATCTGTCTCCCCCCCCCACACACCATGATAAAGTGGGACTGTTCTTAATGTTTTCTCTGAATACTGTGTGGGTGCCTCAGTTTCCCCTAAGCAGTATCTAGGTGGTGGGATAAGGGGGTGTGATTGGTGCAGAGGCCTAGGGGGCCAGTGCGATGATGTCTGCACAGAGAATGGCCGACACCCTGTCTCCTGGCCACTGATGGCCTGGGCCCCTCCCCGGCAAGATGCCAACTGAAGGTGTTGGAGAACAAAGAGATCAGGGGACCTCCTGGCCCGGGAAAGAGACAAAGGCCAGAGGAGGGGCTGGAGCGTTTCAGTTTGAAGCTGGCTGGGGAAGCTGAGGGAGGCCCAGAGCTGGGGTCTAAGCTCCCTGCCCCCCAAGATGAGGGGGTCCTGTTGTCTGTACCTACAAGCCCTGTGTTGGATCGTGTTCCTGTCGTCTAAATAAACCTTCTGTGTTACTGGCTGGCTGAGAGTCATGGTGAATCGCAGGAAGTGGGGAGTACAGGGCCCGGATTCCCGCTCACTCCATGACACCCCCCCCCCGCCCCGTGGCCCCGAGCCAGCCCACGGACGCGCCCAGCGGGCGGCCTGGCATTAGCCCACCTGCTGCAGGACTGAGCCTGAGACCAGGCAGAGCTAGCCTGGGGCACCAGCGAGCCCCCCAGCCCATCTATGCATATCCATCCATACCCATCTTCCCACCCACCCACCCACCCACCCATCCATCCATCCATCCATCCCCATCTTCCCATCCATCCATCCATCCATCCACCCACCCATCCGTACCCATCTTCCCACCCATCCATCCACACCCACCCATCCATCCATCCATCCACCCACCCACCCACCCATCCATATCCATCCATCCATCCATCCATCCACCCACCCATCCATACCCATCTTCCCACCCATCCAACCACACCCACCCATCCATCCACCCACCCATCCATACCCATCTTCCCACCCATCCATATCCATCCATCCATCCATCCACCCACCCATCCATACCCATCTTCCCACCCATCCATCCACACCCACCCATCCATCCATCCACCCACCCACCCATCCATACCCATCTTTCCACCCATCCATCCATCCACCCACCCATCCATACCCATCTTCCCATCCGTCCATCCATCCATCCACCCACCTACCCATCCATACCCATCTTCCCACCCATCCATCCACCCATCCATCCATCCATCCACCCACCCACCCATCCATACCCATCTTTCCACCCATCCATCCATCCACCCACCCATCCATACCCATCTTCCCATCCGTCCATCCATCCATCCACCCACCTACCCATCCATACCCATCTTCCCACCCATCCATCCACCCATCCATCCATCCACCCACCCACCCACCCATCTATACCCATCTTCCCATCCATATCCATCCACCCACCCATCCATACCCATCTTCCCACCCATCAATCCACCCACCCATCCATACATACCCATCTTCCCACCCATCCATACACATCTTCCCATCCATCCATCCATCCATCAATCCATCCATACCCATCTTCCCACCCATTCATCCACACCCACCCATCCATCCACCCACCCACCCATCCATACCCATCTTCCCATCCATCCATCCATCCATCCATCCATCTCTATATATCCGTCCATCCACCCACCCATCCACACCCATCTTCCCACCCATCCATCCATCTCTATCTATCCACCCACCTAGCCACCCATCCATACCCATCTTCCCACCCATCCATCCATCCATCCATCCATACCCATCTTCCCACCCATCCATCCACCCATCCATCCATCCACCCACCCACCCATCCATACCCATTTTCCCATCCATCCATCCATCCATACCCATCTTCCCATCCGTCCATCCATCTCTATCTATCCGTCCATCCTCCCACCCATCCATCTTCCCACCCATCCATCCATCCATCCACCCACCCACCCACCCACCCATCCATACCCATCTTCCCATCCATCTCTATCTATCTGTCCATCCACCCACCCACCCATCTTCCCATCCATCCATCCATCCATCCATCCATCCATCTCTATCTATCCGTCCATCCACCCACCCACCCATCTTCCCATCCATCCATCCATCTCTATCTATCCGTCCATCCACCCACCCACCCATCTTCCCATCCATCCATTCATCTCTATCTATCCGTCCATCCATCCACCCACCCATCCATACCCATCTTCCCATCCATCCATCCATCCATCCATCTCTATCTATCCATCCATCCACCCACCCACCCATCCATATCCATCTTCCCATCCATCCATTCATCTCTATCTATCCGTCCATCCATCCACCCACCCATCCATACCCATCTTCCCATCCATCCATCCATCCACCCATCCATACCCATCTTCCCATCCATCCATCCATCCATCCATCTCTATCTATCCATCCATCCACCCACCCACCCATCCATATCTATCTTCCCATCCATCCATCCATCCATCTCTATCTATCCGTCCATCCATCCACCCACCCATCCATACCCATCTTCCCATCCATCCATCCATCCATCCATCCACCCATCCATACCCATCTTCCCATCCATCCATCCATCCATCTCTATCTATCCATCCATCCACCCACCCATCCATCTCTATCTATCCGTCCATCCACCCACCCACCCATCTGTCCATCTCTAGCTACCCATCCATCCATCTATCCACTTCTACCTTCTACCTGTCCATCCATACACACACACCTCTATTCATCCTCCCACACACAGCTATCCATCCGTCTGTCCATCCATCCTCCTACTCACTCATCCATCCATCCCCATACACCCCCGCTATACATCCATCCATACATCCAATCCCTATACACAGCTATCCAACCCCATACATCCCCTCTATCCATCCATCCCAATTCACGTCATCTATCCATCCATCCATTCACCCATCCATCCATCCCTTCATCCACCCATACGTCCATACGTCCAGCCATCAATCTGTTCATCAAACCCCATGCATCCCTGTCCATCTTTCCATCCATCCATCCATCCAACCCCATGCACTTCTGTCCATCTGTCCATCCACCCATCTACCCATCCATCCAGCTATCCACTTCTACCTATCTGTCCATCCAAATCTACATACCTCTGTCTGTCCATCCCTCTGTCCACCTATGTATCCATCCATCCATCCCTCCTCCTACCTACCTATCCATACACACCACTCGCCTATTTATCTATCCATCCATCCGTCCATCCATACACCCACCCCTCTATCCATCCTCCCACACACTCCTCTATCCATCCCTCCCCAAACACCTCTCTCTCTCACTGGATCCATCCTCCCCCATGGATACAGCACCCAGCTTCTCCTGGGCCCATCTTTGACCCGAGGGCTCAGTTCCGTGCTCTCATCACACCCTGTCCCCACGGATGCACACCGGTCTCTGGGCCAGGAGTGCCTGTAGCTGGGGAAACTGGCTCCTTTTACGTGGCTACCCCTGCCCCACTGGCTCGGAGGGAGAGGTGCTGTGGCTAATGTGTCTTGGATTCCGATTGGTGTTAGCAGTGGGATCCCGTCTGGTCGGTTTTACCGGTGGGGTTGCCTCCTACTTGGTGCCCCCTCCTGGCTCCATAGGGAACCGCAGCCACCGAGGGCTCTCGGGGTGGCCAGGACTCCTCCTCCTCCTCCTGGATATCTGACCGAAAGGGCAGGAGTCCAAAAGCCGAGAAGGGAGAGAGAGGAGAAGAGAGGCCAGCAGCCATGAGCTACGTCGTCCGACCCTGGGCTCTGAGGGACCTCAAGGATGTCGTGCGACTGATTCGAGTGAGCAGCGGATGGAAGCGTAATCGCACCCTGAGGGAATGGAGCTGCCCAGGGGTGGTAGCAACAGGTGGAGATAGAACCCAGAAGTCCTGGCTCCCAGCCTCCTGCTCCTCTGATCACTAGTTCCCCCTCCCTTCCCCTCTCCAAGCCAGGATAAAACCCAGGAGTCCTGGATTCAGCTGGAAAGTTCCCCATTCCCAGGATAGCAGAGCTGTGGGCATGTTAACAAGGGGCGTTGTGATGCAGCCACTTCTGGGGCGGGGCAGCTGGTGACACAGGGACCCCTCGCCTGGCGCTGAGATGCAGCCACCTCTGGGGCAGGGCGGCTGGTTATACAGGGTCTGTCATCTCTTAACAGGAAGGGGCAACATTTCACAAGGCTTTGGATCAGGTCAAAACTACCCCCGAAGGTAAGCTTGTGGGGCTGTACCATGAGCAATGTTCAGGGTTGGATTTCAGTGCTGGGGGGCAGCTTGGAGTTTCTTCACCCCACTCCTTGTCCAAATTCCAGCCCCCCCTGCTCTAACCTACCAGCCCCACTCCCCTCCCAGAGCTGGGGAGAGAACCCAGGAGTCCTGGCTCCCAGCTCCTCCCTGCTCTAACCCACCAGCCCCACTACCCTCCCAGAGCCGGGGAGAGAACCCAGGAGCCCTGGCTCCCAACCCCGCCTGGATCCAGCCAGGTTCTGTTTATTCTCTCTGCCTGCAGTGCTGAGGGAGGATGGCTTCGGGATGGACCCCAAGTTTGGCTGCCTGGTAGCCGAAGTTCCCCCTGACCAGAGGAGCAAAGACGGTGACACATGGGAATTTGGGCGTGGGGGGGAGGGCTAAGCAGGGAGGGGGCTGGGGAGTGTTTGGATGGGAGACTCACGTGCCCCCACGGAGCAGGGCGGGTGGCTCAGCAGGGGGCGCTGTTCTGCCCAGAGTGAGGTGTTTGACTCCACCCCAGAGGTGGGCGCGTCTCAGCGCTGGGCGAGGGGTCCCTGGGTAACTGGCTGCCCCGCCCCAGAGGTGGGCGCATAGCAAGCCATACAAGGCGCTAAATCTTTGCTGGCAGATGTGCCCTTGTCTCTGCCTTCAACGCTGGTTTCTCCAGGGCACACCGTCGTCGGGTACCAGTTCCATTATTTCAGCTACTGCACCTGGAAAGGGCAGATTGTTTTTGGGGAGGATCTGTACGTCATGCCAGAGTTCAGAGGTAGGGGGTGGCGCTAGGAGGCTCTGTGGGGCAGGGAGCGGGGCGGGGGCTGCAGGGGCACTCTCCCCTGGCAGGCAGGGCTGGTCCCAGGGCGGCGCTAGGGGGCGCTGTGGGGCAGGGAGCGGGGCGGGGGGGGCTCAGCAGGGGGCGCTCTCCCCTGGCAGGCGGGGCTGGCCCAAGGGCGGTGCTAGGGGGCGCTGTGGGGCAGGGAGCGGGGTCGGGGGGCTCAGCAGGGGGCGCTCTCCCCTGGCAGGCGGGGCTGGCCCAAGGGCGGTGCTAGGGGGTGCTGTGGGGTGGGGAGCGGGGTCGGGGGGCTCAGCAGGGGGCGCTCTCCCCTGGCAGGCGGGGCTGGCCCAAGGGCGGTGCTAGGGGGCGCTGTGGGGTGGGGAGCGGGGTCGGGGGGGCTCAGCAGGGGGCACGCTCCCCTGGCAGGCAGGGCTGGTCCCAGGGCGGCGCTAGGGGGCGCTGTCGAGCAGGGAGTGGGGCGGGGGGGGCTCAGCAGGGGGCGCTCTCCCCTGGCAGGCGGGGCTGGCCCAAGGGCGGTGCTAGGGGGCGCTGTGGGGTGGGGAGCGGGGTCGGGGGGGCTCAGCAGGGGGCACGCTCCCCTGGCAGGCGGGGCTGGTCCCAGGGTGGCGCTAGGGGGCGCTGTGGGGCAGGGAGCAGGGTGGGGGGGCTTAGAAGGGGGGGCTCTCCCCAGACACTACACTAATATCGTTAGACTGTCCTGCCTTTCATGGAAACAATATTAAGACACCTGCGATTTTACGCAAGACCCACAGGGTCAGGGTTTGAACCCACATATCATCTGTGCCGGGCGAGGGGTTCCTGTGTAACTAGCTGCCCTACCCCAGAGGTGGCTGCATCTCAGCGCCGGGCGAGGGTGAAGTTGGTAGATCCATATTGATTTATGTGCTTCTCCGCAGGCAAAGGAATTGGCACCAGTTTACTCAGCCAAGTGGCCAAGGTGAGATTAGCTCCGAAATTCAGTCTCTCTCCCTCCCTGGACTGTGTGGGCCAGATCTGGGGTCAATGGGCCTATTGCTATGTCAGAGTCTATGGGGCCAGACCCCCCAGGTTAATCCTCTGGGGCCAAGTCCTGCCTTCTGGCATCGGAGCAGATAGGACGCTGCTGGTCGCACTCCGATGGGTGAGTCAGTAAAACAGCTCTGCCCCCCTGTCTCTCCCGCAGCTCGCGCTGGCACACGGCTGCAGCCAGTTCCGGTTCGTGTTGGCCAACTGGAACCAGCCGGCCATGGCACTGTATGAGAAACTGGGGGCAATCGACGTGACAGCGAGGGACAACTGGGTCGTCTGGCACATCGAGGGGCGGGCCATGCGGGAGCTGGCAGAGCGGGTGACACAATGAAATGTTGCTGCCAGGAGGCAGCCGGGGAGAGAACCCAGGAGTCCTGGCTCCCAGCCCCCTCTGCTCTGACCCACCAGCCCCCACTCGCCCCCCAGAGCCGGGGAGAGAACCCAGGAGTCCTGGCTCCCAGCCCCCTCTGCTCTGACCCACCGGCCCCCACTCGCCCCCGAGAGCCGGGGAGAGAACCCAGGAGTCCTGGCTCCCAGTCCCCCCTGCTCTGATCCACCAGCCCCCGCTCCCCTCCCAGAGCCGGGGAGAGAACCCAGGAGTCCTGACTACCAGGCCACCCGCTCTGATCCACCAGCCCCCGCTCCCCTCCCAGAGCCGGGGAAAGAACCCAGGAGTCCTGGCTCCCAGCCCCCTCTGCTCTAACCACCAGCCCCCACTCCCCTCCCAGAGCCGGGGAGAGAACCCAGGAGTCCTGGCTCCCAGCCCCCCTGCTCTGACCCACCCGCCCCCACTCCCCTCCCAGAGCCGGGGAGAGAACCCAGGAGTCCTGGCTCCCAGTCACCCGCTCTGATCCACCAGCCCCCGCTCCCCTCCCAGAGCCGGGGAGAGAACCCAGGAGTCCTGGCTCCCAGCCACCCCTGCTCTAACCACCAGCCCCCACTCCCCTCCCAGAGACAGCGACCCCTGGGGGCGCCACAGGGCGTAACCTGCCACGCGGCTCGAGACTCTTGCCAATAAAGAACGGTGTCAACTCGCTTGTGCATGACTCTGTGCCTGGGAGAGGCGGGGTTGTATCTTTCCACCCCTTCAGGGCTGCTTTAGGAAGTGGGAGAGTGGGGGCTGGTGGGATAGAGGGTCGGGGACTGGGAGCCAGGACGCCTGGGTTCTCTCCCCGGCTCTGGGAGGGGAGTGGGGGCTGGTGGTCAGAGCAGGGGGGGCTGGGAGCCAGGACTCCTGGGTTCTCTCCCCGGCGCTGGGAGAGGAGTGGGGGCTGGTGGGTTAGAGGAGGGGGGCTGGGAGCCAGGACGCCTGGGTTCTCTCCCTGGCTCTGGGAGGGGAGTGGGGCCGGGTGGGTTAGAGCGGGGGGCTGAGAGCCAGGATTCCTGGGTTCCATTTAGCTATTTCCGTGTTGAAAGCGGGAGGTCGGGCCTCTTTCACGGGGTGGGGGAATTGTGCCCCATAGAAAGCAGAGCCAAGTGCATTCTGGGAAATGCAATAAATTCTCTCCAATCGGCTGCTCTCCCCGCTGAGCTCTGAGAGCCGCAGGGAGAGGCGGGGTGTTGCTCTCTCCGTCTGTGACTTTGAACCCAGGCGATCGGCGAAGGAGAGGGAATGGAGTGTGTTCTCCGGCCCTGCAGGGCTGAAGACTGCGCGGAGGTCATGCGGATGATAAAGGTAAGGGGGCAGCAGAACCCAGGAGTCCTGGCTCCCCGCTCCTCCTGCTCTAACCACCAGCCCCCACTCCCCTCCCAGAGCCGGGGAGAGAACCCAGGACTCCTGGCTCCCAGCCCCCCCTGCTCTGACCCACCAGCCCCTACCCCCCTCCTGGAGCTGGGGAGAGAACCCAGGAGTCCTGGTATCCAGACCCCCCTGCTCTAACCCACCAGCCCCCACTCCCCTCCCGGAGCTGGGGAGAGAACCCAGGAGTCCTGGCTCCCAGACCCCCCTGCTCTAACCCACCAGCCCCCACTCCCCTCCTGGAGCTGGGGATAGAAGGGGGCACCTGGGGAGCTTTGGGTGTGCAGAATGTGGGGCTGGGAGCAGGGAAGGGAATTTGGGGGGCTGGGTAGAAATGGGGGGCTAGGAGGTGGGGAATTGGGGCTGGGGAGAAACGGGAGGGCTGGGTGGAGAAGGGCTTTCTCGGAGGCTGGAGGGAGGGTTTGGCAGGCTGGGAGAGGAATTGGGGGACGGAGACGGAGAGGGGAATTGAGGGGAGATTTTGGGGTGACTGATCCTGGGGAGTCCCTTTCTGCCCCCCAGGAGCTGGCAGAGTTTGAGGAGCTCCCGGACCAGGTACAAATCAGCGACCAAGGTGAGCTCTTCCCCCCTCCGATACCTCCCTCCCCCCTTGGGACCTGGGCACGCACCCCCTCTTCCAGGGCAGGAGAAGGGGCTTTGATGGTGCCCCAATATGGGAGGGGGGGCTAAGAGGGGGGGTCCTGCCTGTGAGTGACAATGGGGTTCTCTCCTGCCCTTCCCCCCATGTCTCCCCCCGCCCCCCAATATCCTTCCCCAGTGCTCAGGGAAGACGGTTTCGCCAACGACCCTTTCTACAGATGTCTGGTGGCCGAGGTCCCGCCTGAGCATCGGAGTCAAGACGGTAATGCCCCCCTCCCCGCAACGCCCTGGGAGGTACCCCCCCAGACACCTGTGGGGTCCAGAATCCCGGCACAGGAATAATTTGGGGGACCCCAAGAGGCTGAAGCTGGCCCAGCCCCACCCCAGCTCAGCCCCATGGCAGATTGGGGGAACCCAGACCCCCGTTTTCCCTGATACATGTAGCTCCCCCCCACCCGCCCCTCAGGGCCATCCTTGACCCCAGCTCTGTATCCTGGTGGGTCAGAAGTGGAGGTCGGGGGGTCGAGCAGTGAGGATGGGGGGGTGAGTTTGGGGGGGAAGATGGAGGGGACCCCCATAAAACAGCCACCAGGCCCCCCACTCAGCCAGGAATAGAACCCAGGAGTCCTGGCTCCCAGCCCCCCCTGCTCTAACCCACCAGCCCCCACTTCCCTCCTAGAGCCGAGGAGAGAATTGGGGGTGCCTGGGGAGCTTTGGGGATGGAGAATGGGGGCCTGGGAGCAGGGAAGGGAATTTGGGGGTCTGGGAGGTGGGGAATTGGGGGTTCGGTGGAGAAGGGATTTCTCAGAGGCTGGGGAGAGGTTTCAGGGGGGCTGGGAGAGTACGAGGAATTTGGGGGGACATGAGGTGGGGGCAGTCGTTGGACTTTTTTCCCCGCCCCAGGACACACCGTCGTAGGGTATGGCCTCTATTTCTTCACCTACAGTACCTGGAAAGGCAGGAACATCTACATGGAAGACCTGTACGTCATGCCTGAGTTCAGAGGTAGGGAATGGGGCGGGAATGGGATTATTTTGGGGTCCCCACCATAGACAGCCCCTGCGATGCCTGTAAGGCAGTCACCCCAGGGGAAGAGCTAGGACACAGAAAAGTGGAGCAGAACCCAGGAGTCCTGGCTCCCAGTCCCCCCTGCTCTGACCACCAGCCCCCACTGCCCTCCCAGAGCTGGGGAGAGAACCCAGGAGTCCTGGCTCCCAGTCCCCCCTGCTCTGACCACCAGCCCCTGCTCCCCTCCCAGAGCCGGGGAGAGAACCCAGGAGTCCTAGCTTCCAGCGCCCCCTCGCTCTAACCACTAGACCTGCTGTTAAATTACTGATTTCTCTCCCCACACAGGTAAAGGCATTGGCAAGAAGCTTATGAGTAAAATTGCAGAGGTAACAGGACATTGGGCCCTTTCCCCCTTCTGGTCGCTTCCTTTACTTGGTCTCAGATTGCAAGGCAGCCCCCTAGGGGGTATCATTGTTCCCACTTATACCATGGTGGAAACTGAGGCACTGACCTGGCTTCCAGCCTCCCCTGCTATAACCACCAGCCTCCACTCCCCTCCCAGAGCCGGGGAGAGAACCCAGGAGTCCTGGCTCCCAGCCCCCCCCCCCCAACCCACCAGCCCCCACTCCCCTCCCAGAGCCGGGGAGAGAACCCAGGAGTCCTGGTTCCCAGCCCGCCCCTGCTCTAACCCACCAGCCCCCACGCCCCTCCCAGAGCCAGGGAGAGAACCCAGGTGTCCTGGCTCCCAGCCACCCCCTGTTGATACTTTTCAGATCGGTGTGGAGAACAGATGCACCCAGCTGAAGTTTGTGGTGCTGGACTGGAATCGAACGGCCATCAACTTCTACCAGGGCCAGGGGGCGGTGGACCTCACGACCGCGGAGGGCTGGCACTTCTTCCACGTCGAAGGAGATGCCCTGAAGCAGCTGGCGCAGGGGCAGCTGGGACACTGACGTGGCCACCAACCCCCACGCCCCTCCCAGAGCCGGGGAGAGAACCCAGGAGTCCTGGCTCCCAGCCCCCCCTGCTCTAACCCACCAGCCCCCACTCCCCTCCCAGAGCCGGGGAGAGAACCCAGGTCTACTGGCTCCCAGCCCCCCTGCTCTGACCCACCAGCCCCCACTCCCCTCCCAGAGCCGGGGAGAGAACCCAGGTCTACTGGCTCCCAGCCATCCCCCCCTTCTAACCACTAGACCCTCCTTCCAGGAGGCCTGGCTGGGGAGATCACAATCATCTGTCCTGGCCTTGGAATCTAGAAATCTACCCATGTATTTATTAAATAAAACCCTACCAAAACAAGCCCCTGCAATGCACGCCCCTCTTTCTCCAGGAGAGGACAATCACGTGTCTGATACGGGGCCTGGTTGCTTAATGGCCTGCAGGAAGGAACTCGGATACTCCCTGGATCATCCAGGCGGGAACCCCAGGGAAGTCCTGTGGCCCCTACAGGACCACAGATTGTGACCTTAAACTGTATACATCTAAGGGGGGTGAGGGCACGGTAGAAGAACCCATAGTGAGAAGAACCTATAGAGAAGAGAAGAACCCATAGAGATGAGGCTATAGAGAAGAGCCCATAGAAAAGAACCTATGGAGAAGGACCCATAGAAAAAAGAGACCATAGAGAAGAGCCTATAGAGAGGCGAAGAGTGTATAGAGAAGAACCTATGGAGAAGGACCCATAGAGAAGAGCCTATAGAGAAGCACAGCAGCAAGGTGTCTAGACGCTGGCGCAACTGCTGTATATATATTTTCCCCGCTTTCTACACAGATGGGGTGTCACGGAGTATTGGGGGACTCAGGGCCCTGCACCCCCGGCTTCCTGCGATTCACTGCGACTCTCAGCCAGCCAGTAAAGCAGAAGGTTTATTTGGATGACAGGAACACAGTCCAAGACAGGTCTTGCAGGCACAGACAACAGGGCCCCCCTCAGTTAGGTCCAGCTTGGGGTCCCAGGGCATGCCAGCCCACCCCCCTTTGGGGGGTCAGAGCCATCTCTGCCTCCCAGCCATCTCTCCAGCCTCCTTCCAGCCTGCTTCCAGCACTCTGCCTTTAGCCACCCCTCCCACAGCCTTTGTTCAGTTTCCCGGCTAAGGAGTCACCTGGTCTTCAACCCCTTCCTGGGTTCTCGTGTTACACACTCAGGTATGCGCCCTCGGGCAGATCCCACCCTGCAATGCAGACTATCCCAGCACACTCCCCTGTCAGCATTCACAGACCACAGTGAGAACAGTCCCAGTTCGTCACATCTCTCCCCCCTTCGAGACCGAACTGAGCAGGGTCACTTTAGCCAGTGACCCGGGGAAGTTCGAACCTACCCCCGTTCCCATGGATGCCCCCGCATCCCTCCCATTCCTTGGTGAGAATTACACCAGGCCCCTCCAGTTTCACGCTCCCCCTTAGGTCGGGGGTGCTTGATGGCACTCGCAGTTCGCATGTGGGAAGGTTTATGCGGCCTGCGCCCTTTTCCCACCCCCATACCTCTGGGGCTCCAACTGGGCTGTGGTCTTCTCCCAGCGCTCCAGTCTGGAGGTCTGTGTTTTGGGCTCTCTTGGTTTAGAGCCGCCCTTTTTACCTTGGCCACCCTCCGAAAAGGCTCCTCTATGCTGGGCAAGGGTCCTAAAGCTGTTTTCCCCTTGTCCCAGGCCTTCCTCCCCCTCTGACAGGGGTCACAGGATCTGCAGTACTGTCGGACAGTAACAAAGACCCCAGGCCAGTAAAAGCTCCGTAGCAGCCTCTGCTGGGTACGCCAGGTTCCCTGGTGCCCTGAGAGGGGAATGTCATGGGCCCGGCACAGCAGCTGGCGGCGATACTTCTGGGGTACCACCAGCTGCCTCCTGACTCCATTTTCCCTGGGGGAGCCCATTCTCGGTACAGGAACCCCTTCTCCCACAGGAATCTTTTCCGGCCACCTCGTCCCATGGTCTGTACCGCATTGAGGTCGGCCAGGTCCCTTATCTTCCGCAAGGAGGGATCTCTCTGTAACTCGGCCTGGAACTCAGCAGCTGGGACGGGGATGGCCACCTGCTCTTTCTCGCCCGCTGGGTCCGAAGCTGCAGCCTCCCTGAGCCGCGTCCCTGGGCGTTCCCTCCCCACCAGGTTAGGGTCCCGCGCCTCAGGCAAGGCACCCGCCCCAAGGCCAGGGCGCAGTGCCCCTCGCCGGCTCTGACCGCGGGTCACAACTAAGGCGGTCTGGGGGCTGCTGGGCCAGTCCTCTAGGTCCCCCCCCATCAACACCTCAGTGGGCAAATGGTGGTGCACTCCCACGTCCTTGGGGCCCTCCTTGGCCCCCCATTTCAGGTGTACCCTCGCTACGGGAACCTTGAATGGGGTCCCGCCCACCCCGGTCAGGGTCAGGAAGGTGTTGGGCACCACCCGATCTGGGGCCACCACCTCGGGCCGGGCCAGTGTCACCTCTGCGCCCGTGTCCCAGTAACCATAAACTTTCTTCCCCTCCACCTCCAGGGGAACAAGGCACTCGCTCCGCAGGGACAGCCCCGCGCCAACCCTGTAAACGGAGAACTTTGAATCCGGAGCATCTGGCCCCCCAGAGAAGCTGGCCGGGGGCCCTTCTCTCTCTTGAGCAGTTGATAAGCTGCCAGCCCCTCTTGCGTGGGAAGCCTGCCCCTCGTCCGTCTGGGCCTCTACCAAGTTAACCCGGTGCGGGTTCGGTCTGCTCAGTCTGTCCTTGAGCTTGGGGCACTGGGCCCGAACGTGGCCTCTTCGGCCGCAGTAATAGCAGCTCAGGTCCCGTGGGTCCCCTCGAGCCGGTCGGTTGTCCCTGATGCTGGGCATTCCCCGTGGGAGGGGATTCCCCATATTCCCCCTTTGGGAGGTCCCAGGGTGACTCTCTCCCTGCATCGCGGCGGGCCTGTTCCTTTGGGGCTCCTCCCTGCCACCCCCTGACCGGCTCTTTGCAAACTCATCAGCCAGCTGCCCGGCGTGTCGCGGGTTCTCTGGCTTTCTGTCCACCAACCACAGCCTCAGGTCGGATGGGCACCGCTCATACAGTTGCTCCAGTACCAGCAGTTTAATCAGGTCCTCCTTCGTCTGGGCCCCACCAGCCCACTTGCTGGCGTATCTTTCCATGCGGACGGCTAGTTGCAGATATGAGATCTCAGGGGTTTTATCCTGACTCCGGAACCTTCCCCGGTACATCTCAGGAGTCAGCCCAAACTCTCGTAGCAGGGCCTTTTTGAATAGTTCGTAGTCCCCTTTCTCTGCCTCCCCCAGTTGGCGGTACAATGCCACGGATTTGGGGTCCAGTAAGGGGGTAAGGACCCGGAGTCTGTCCGCGGGACCCACCCGGTGCAGCTCGCAGGCCGTCTCAAAGGCCTCCAGGAAGTCATCCATGTCCTCCCCCTCCTTGTATGGGGCCATGATGCACTTATCAAAGCTCCGTGCAGTCCTGGGTCCCCCCTCACTCACCGCAGCCGGGGGTTCGCTGCCCTTCAATCTCGCCAGTTCCAGGTCATGCTGACGCTGTCTCTCATTCTCCTGTCTCTGTCTCTCTTTCTCCTCCCGTTCACGCTGATGCTGTCTCTCTTTCTCCTCCCGTTCATGCTGTCTCTGTCTCTCTTCACGCTGATGCTGTCTCTCTTTCTCCTCCCGTTCATGCTGTCTCTGTCGTTCACGATCCTCCAGCTCTCTCAGTTTTAGCTCTTTCTCCCATTCCAGCCAATTCCGCTCCCCGGATGCCGAACGTCGCTGGGAGGATCCTCTGCTGGCCGGCGGGCTTTGCCGGGGGGATCCCCTGCTGGCCGGGGGGGTCACGGCACCTTCGGTATTTGCTGGGCTCCTCCCCACCCTTCCCCTAGGCATAGGAAGGAGGGGTCTCGGGAAGCCCTCAGCAGCCGGCTGACCACTCCCAGCTGGGACAGACACTGGTGCCTGCGCTGCATTTGCCAGGCTGCTTCCCTGAGACACAGGGATCAGTTCATTCGTGCGATCTTCCGCCTCCAGCTGGGCAATGAGCTGTTCTTTAGTGAGCCTCCCAATGCGCAGCCGCCTCTGCTTGCACAGCTCCACCAGGTCGCTCTTAAGCCGCTTGGCATACATCTTCCTGCTGGCCACTCACCGGCCTGCGTGCTCACAGCTCCCCACAGTTCCCAGGGGGACCCCTAGTGTGCCAGCCCTTCTCGAGGTCACCGCCTCTCTGCCAGGGTTGAGCTGCAGACTCCTCCGCCCCTAGGACCACTCGCTGTGATCCCCCCGGGGGACCCTGTTACTGCAAAAGTCCTTCTCGCTGGTCACACACTCCCAGGGGTAATAACCGTCTCTCTCCCACTCTTCAGCCGGCCTGGTCCCCGTCAATCCCCCTTCGTTTTACTGCTCCCCAGTCACTTACTGCAGGAAGCGCCGTCCACGGGGTGCAGTAGATCCCACCGCTGCCACCAGTTGTCACGGAGTATTGGGGGACTCAGGGCCCTGCACCCCCGGCTTCCTGCGATTCACCATGACTCTCAGCCAGCCAGTAAAGCAGAAGGTTTATTTGGATGACAGGAATACAGTCCAAGACAGGTCTTGCAGGCACAGACAACAGGGCCCCCCTCAGTTAGGTCCAGCTTGGGGTCCCAGGGCATGCCAGCCCACCCCCCTTTGGGGGGTCAGAGCCATCTCTGCCTCCCAGCCATCTCTCCAGCCTCCTTCCAGCCTGCTTCCAGCACTCTGCCTTTAGCCACCCCTCCCACAGCCTTTGTTCAGTTTCCCGGCTAAGGAGTCACCTGGTCTTCAACCCCTTCCTGGGTTCTCGTGTTACACACTCAGGTATGCGCCCTCGGGCAGATCCCACCCTGCAATGCAGACTATCCCAGCACACTCCCCTGTCAGCATTCACAGACCACAGTGAGAACAGTCCCAGTTCGTCACATGGGGACTCAGAAGTGGTGGCATTCCAAGCAGACAATCTTTCCAGACCTCTTCTCATCTCAGAAGCGGCCCTTCTTCTGTACAAAGATTGTGAGTCAAGGACCCCAAATCCTGAAGTGCTGACAAATTGGAGGCGGGGGTATTTGCCTTCTGAATTTATTTTATTTTATTTGTTTTTTTTGTTTTGAGCTTCTAGGGGGAAGCTGCTAGCTCCTAAGAGTGGTTTGTTTCAGGTACAAACTTCATGTGCCGAAAGTTTCCACTGTGCATGCAAAAATCTGTAAATCATCTCAGACCATCGTAGGCCATGGAATCTCTTCCCGGTGCTCCTGAACGGTGAAACCTCCAACCATCTAGCTGGGCAAGACCAGGGCAGCTCTGCAGGGGTTGTGATCCTGGAATGGGCTCCCTAGGGAGGTGGTGGAATCTCCATCCTTAGAGGTTTTTAAGACCCAGCTTGACAGAGCCCTGGCTGGGATGATTTAGTTGGGGTTGGTCCTGCTTTGAGCAGGGGGTTGGACTAGATGACCTCCTGAGGTCTCTTCCAACCCTAATCTATGATCCCAAGCGGCGGACCTCTGTCTCCCCACACACCCTGGAGGCGCATGCACGCCTCTCCGCATTTCCCAAGGACCCTCTCTTGTTCCCTGTCCGTCATAGCTTTATAACGCCTCGGGGTCCTTGTAGACCGCAGGATGACTATGAGTCGACTATGAGTCGACAATGTGACGTGGCGGTGAAAAAAGCCAATGCGGTCTTGGGATGCATTAGGCGAGGTATATCTAGTAGGGATAAGGAGGTCCTGCTTCCGTTGTATAAGGCGCTGGTGAGACCTCATTTGGAGTACTGTGTGCAGTTCTGGTCTCCCATGTTTAAAAAAGATGAACTCAAACTGGAACGGTGCAGAGAAGGGCGACTAGGATGATCAGAGGAATGGAAAACCTGTCGTATGAAAGGAGACTAGAGGAGCTTGGGTTGTTTAGTCTGACAAAACGAAGGCTGAGGGGGGATATGATTGCTATCTTTAAATATATCAGAGGGATAAATACAAGGGAGGGAGAGGAATTATTCCAGCTTAGTACTAATCTGGACACGAGAACGAATGGATATAAACTGGCCGTGGGGAAGTTCAGGCTTGAAATTAGACGAAGGTTTCTGACCGTCAGAGGGGTGAAATATTGGAACGGCCTTCCGAGGGAAACGGTGGGGGCAACGGACCTGCCTGGTTTTAAGATGAAGTTAGATAAGTTTATGGAGGGAATGGTTTAATGGTAAAACATAGTAGCCAAGGAAAGCCAAGCAATGGTACGTAAATAGTATAATGGCCAACAAGGGTCAGGCTAGAGACTCTTGCCTACATGCTCGGCGTAGTACTGATCGCCATATTTGGAGTCGGGAAGGAATTTTCCTCCAGGGTAGATTGGCTGAGCCTCTGGAGGTTTTTCGCCTTCCTCCGCAGCATGGGGCGGGGATCACTAGCAGGAGGGTCTCTGCCGATTGAAGTCACTAAAACACAGGATTGGGGACTTCAACAGCAGAGTCCAGGGAAGGGTTTTGTGGCCTGCAGCATGCAGGGGGTCAGACCAGATGATCATAATGGTCCCTTCTGGCCTTAAAGTCTATGAGTCTATGAGTTCTTTCAGGTAAGGAGTCACAACCTCTGCATGGGTTAGTTAACAGGCATCAAGACCTCAAGAATAGTGGCCATCTTGGCCAACGCTAGGGACCAAATCAGGGTGAATTCTCCCAGCACTTGGGGTCCTCAAAATGGCCATCAGAAAGTGTGACCAATTGTGACGAAAGCTCTCACTTTAGTCATCCAACAGAACATCTCTCCAAGACTTATTAAGACGCAACGTGTTTCCCACAGCATCTTCCAACACAACCCCACAAGGATGTTCCAATTAAGGTCAAAACATTCCATTTCTACCTTAGTAGAACAGAACATTTTGTGTGTGTGGCGGGGCAGTGGTATTATAAAATCAAGGATCCAGAACAAAAATTGTGGACGTTGTGTGTTGCGGGGGAAAACATTGATGAATAAACTTAAGTTGGAAGGTCTCTAACAAACCGAGTGGATGTAAAGAATAACTCCTAATAGAAGTAACCAGGAGAGCAGAGGGAAACCTAACGAGACTTCAGATGGATCTTGATAAATTGATGATCGGGGTTAAATTGATGTCATTGCCTGGACTGGATGACCCAGGAGACCTTTCCAGTCCTATATAAATATTGGGATTTCTCAAACAAAATTCTGAGGTTTCAACTAGCACTCCTAAATCGGGCTGGAGTGCATGGTGGGCGAATTTTGGCAGCCTAAGTTATCAAGGCTGTCTGAAGTCATAGTGGCTCCTTTGGGCCTTCGGCTGTGAATCTGCTACTGGCCCCAGTGGCTAGCAGATATTCTGGGCCTCACGGGGCTGCCTCTATGAGGAGACAGGGGTGATATGAGTCAGGTGTACCCTTGTTTATATCATCTACAAAGTTCTGCTTCCCTGAACGCAGAAAGAGCAACCGGTGCTCTGGCTTTCTGGCCTGGAGTGCCCAAAAGGCAGTGTGGGCTAGTGAATAGAGCACTGAACAGGGACATGTGAAAGGTCACCCAGATTTTCCAAGTCCCTTTATGTGCCTCCATTTTCCCATCTGTAAAATGGAGATGATATTGACCTTCTCTAAAGCACCTGGAGATCTATAGATGAAAAGAGCTAGGTATTAAATTCCTTCTCCTGGCTTCCTCTGATTACAGGCTGAGGCAAACTCCAAGCAGCAGATTGCCTTGGGCAGTCATCTCTCCCAAGTTCTATCGCTCTCTCACACTTTAAAGGGGCTTAATTGCTCCTTCTGAGCCTGAAAGACCACTTGGCACAGCCATGGGCCGTAACGCGGGTCTGTGGATCCAAGACTCCACCGTGTCTGGTTCTATCCCCCTTCTTCCTCTTGCAGGTGGTGAAGACCCACCTGAGATAGTGCTGGCATTGATTTTGCTGGTGGCAGCGGCTGTCATTGTTGCTGTCTCCGCCCTGGGTTTCGTCTTCGTGGTCAAAAGATGTGGCCACTCAACTGGGCGTGTGATTTCTGTCTTTCTGCGCAATAAAGAGTGAGGAGAAACCAGCTCCGATGTCTGATTTCAATAGACTGTTTCGGGGGGGTTCACTTTTGAATGGGTTGGGAACTGGTGTGGAAGCTCTATGGGAAATTCACACCCGGAAGGGAGACAAGAAACAGATTTGGACAAAAAGCTGAATCTCCCCCGCCCCCCCCCAATAACAACACGTGGTGGGAGGGGACTGGATGGTGGGCGGATCAGAGTCCTGTTAACAAGGTGGAGATGGGTGTCCAGCTATAGGGAAGAGGCTGGGTTGAAAGTCCCTTTGTTAATCTCTGTAAAGGAATCTACCATGGATGGGGTTGACCGCTCTAAAATGGTTGACTGGTAGATCACAATGGCCATAGTGAGTCAGACCAACGGTCCACCGAGCCCAGTATCCTGTCTATAGATGGGAGCCAGTGCCAGGTGCTTCCAAGGGAAGGAACAGAACAGGGGCTGGGTCAATGGAAAGTTGCCGTTGTCCAATCCCAGCGGTTCGGGGCCACCCAGAGCATGGGGTTGTCCCCCTGACCATCTTGGCTAACAGCCAGTGATGGACCTATCCTCCAGGGGCAGAGCTGGCTTTTTCTAACCATGTTATATTTTTGGCCTTCACAACATCCCCTGGCAAGGAGTTCCCCAGGTTGGGTCAAGCACTTCCTTTGGTTTGGTTTTAAAGCTGCTGCTTATTAACTTGAGCAGGTGTCCCCCTGGTTCTTGGGTTATGTGAAAGGGGAAATAAATATACTTTCTCTGCACCATTCATGATTTGAGAGACCTCTATCATCTCCTTCCCAGCAGTCCTCTTTTCCAAGCTGAACAGTCCCGTCTTTTTAATTCCTCCTCGTACAGAAGCTGTTCCATACTCCAGCCAGCACAGTCCCAATACCGATCCTTGAGGTACCGCTCTCCATTCTGAAAACTGACCGTTTATTCCTACCCGTTGTTTCCTATCTTTTATCCAGTTTTTGATCCATGAGACAATCTTCCTTCTTATCCCATGACGGCTTGCTTTGCTTAAGAGCCTTTCATGAGGGACCTTGTCAAAGGCTTTTGGAAAGTCCAAGGACGCTAGATGCGCTGTCCACGTGTTCGTTGACCCCCTGAAAGAATTCTAATAGATCAGTGAGGCGTGATTTCCCTTTCCAGCAGCCATGTTGTTTCTTTCCCCAACAAATCATGTACAGCGCCGTGGAAGGCTAAGTCCTCGCTGCAGTAGGTGGGGAAGTGGAGGCAGGGTGGCCCTCATCTCCAAGCCTGGCTACAGCTTGGCCATTGGGTTTTGTACAGGGTGTGGGGAGGTCCCAGAAGGGAGTCATTGGGTCACCCCTCTCAGCTTCCACACGTGACAGCATGTGTTGCTGTTAAGCTGTTAGGGGACGCTTCGAGGTACTGGAGGGACTGACTTGCCCGAAAAATGTTCAGGGCTCTGCCAGCCCTCCATGACAGGAGGTGGTCTTGTGCCCCAACCCCCATCCTGTCAGGTGGTGTCCTGACCCACAATGCCCTGGGGCAACCGGCTGTGTCCCACAATGCTTTGGGGTGACCTCCTGTCCCACGATGCCCTGGGTCACATGGGGCGACCGCCTGTGTCCCACAATGCCCTGGGGTGGCCACCTAACCCACAATGCCCTGGGGCAACTGCCTGTGTCCCACAATGCCCTGGGGTGACCACCTGTCCCATAATGCCCCGGGGCAACTGCCTGTCCCACAATGCTCTGGGGCACATGGGGCGGCTGCCTGTCCCACAGCGCCCTAGGGCGACCACCTGTGTCCCACAATGCCCTGGGGTGGCCTCCTCTCCCACAATGCCCCGCGGCCTCACAGGCTCCCTCTCCCAGCCCCTCCCTCCCACGGGGAGGATCAGGCACCGCCCCCTCCCGCTGCCTGACGCACGCCGTCGCCGTGACGTAACAGCGCCAGGAGCGAGGCGTGGCCCCGCCCAAGAGGGGGCGGGGAGGCACGCGCCGGAGAGCCGGGGACGTGACGCCGCGGCTGCGTCGGGGGGCGGGGCGGGGGTGACGCGGCGCTCGCGGCCCCTCCCTTTTTTCGGGCGCGCGGGTTGATGACGCCATTGGGCGGCGCCGGCGGCTCCTGGGTCCGGGGAGGCGGCGGCGGCGCAGGGAGCCGGAGCGAGGCCCCGCTCTCCGGGGGGTGAGTGACCGGCCCCGCCCCCCGGCCTGCTCCCACCCGGGTCCGCTCCCCCCCCAGCCCCCTTCCCTCCGGCCTGTTCCCAACTGGGTCCGTCCGTCCCTCCCTCTAGCACGCCACCCCCCCGCGGCTTGCTCCCAACTGGGTCCGCTCCCTTCGGATTTCGCCCCCCCCCCGAGCCTCCTGCCTCGCCCCTCCCCCAAGGCCCCCCTGCTCTGGGGGGTTAGAGGCTTTGCCCCCCCCAGTTCCTCTTTCCTCCCTTCATCGTCCCCTGATGGGGGGGGGGCTGATGGGATCTCGATGCCGAGCTCATCCCCCCCTTCAACAGCCCCCCCATGGGAGGTTTGCCTGGAGTCTGAGTCACTTTCCCCTCTGGCCCCTCCCTTCCCCCCACACATACCCAGGCCCTGGGGGGCCCCCAGAGCAGCCGCCCGCCCCGCGCTCCCCATAGCGCCCAGTGCGTTGCCCTCTGTGTGCAGGGTGGACGGGCTTCCCCCTCCTCCGGTGCTGCGACAAGGGGAGGAAGAGGTGTTGCGCCCCCCCTCCCCCCCCCCCGGGTCCACCCCTTCCCCGGATCGCCAGGGATCCCGTCGCCGCCATCGGGGGCTTGGCCTGTCGCCGCAGGATTGGGGGCTTTCGGGTTTGGTCTCAGGCCTCTGCTCTCCACCCCCCCTCCCGCCCCAGGCTGTGTCTGAATCCGGCTGGGGGCCCAGGGGTGTGGCCCACACTGCGGTGTGGGCTTAACTTGGGCTCAGGTTCGCTAACACACACACACACACACACCCCCCGGAAACTCCAGGCTTGACCCCTGAGTTAAAAACCAAGCTGCTGCGTCGTTGCTGCTGTTCCCACCCAGAGTCTTGCAGCGTAGACGTGCCCTGAGCGGCGCAGCCTTTCCCGGCCCTTGCTCAAACGCATTTCATTTCCCGTCAGGGCCCCCATCTCTGGTCTGGGTGTGTACAGTGCCTGACATCCCAGTCTGTGTCTGGGTCCCTAGGTGCCACGGCTCTCTGTGCCCCCCCTTTGCTCCCTTCCCCCATACAGGGGTCCCTCAATCTCCCCCATGCCAGAGGCTCTGTGTCTCCCCAATTTTCCTCCCCCATGCCAGTGGTTCTGTGTGCTCCCTGATTCCCTTCTTACCCCCATATCAGGGTGCCCCATTCTCTCTCCATTCCCCCTTTTCCCATGCCAGGGCTCCCCAATCTTCCCCTGTGCCCATGGCTCTGTGTCCCCCATCCCATTGCCTCTTTCCTCCATGGCAGGGTGGTCACATCTTTGCTGTGCCTACCTGGGGAAAGCTTCCTCAACGGAGACCCTCTGTTTCAGCAGCAGATCTTGTCTACACTAGGCACGCTTTACCGGCATAAGGAATACCACAAAGTGCTGCTGCTTTGGACGCAGCTTTTCTGGCAAAGCCCCACTTTATACTGGTACGGTACGCTCCCGATTATCCGAAACGCCTGCGGGACCCGGAATTTATTTGGGTAAGCAGGAGGGCAGAGACATTGAATCAGCACTATGGGCTGTCGTCTTCAGTCCTGCCCCAGGGGTCTCCGCTTCATGATCTGAACCTCCGTGTTCTCCAAATCCCTTCCTTGGGTAATGCAGAGGTTCGGATAAAAGGGTTTTGGAGAAACGGGAGTATATTAAAAACGCCCTCTTGGAGCGAAACAAGCTATACCGGTAATAGTAAGTCGGAGCATAGTGTGACACAATTACATTGGTAGAAAGGGGCTTATGCCAGTTTTGCTTTCAGCTTGTTAGATTTAAGGCCAGAAGGAACTTAAGAATATCCCCATTAAATGTTACCTGCTAGCTTGTGTTGGACTATGGACCGTCTTCTGGAAAGGCATCTGCTCTGGCTTGGAAGAGTTCAATCGATGGAAAATCCACCATGGGGGAGTTTGTTCCAACGGCGACTTCCCCCTCACTGTTACAGATTGGCCCCATAGTAAGGGCCCTACCAAATTCACGGCCATGAAAAAAGCGTCACAGACCGTGAAATCTGGTCACCCCCTGTGAAATCTGGTCTCTTGTGTGCTTTTACCCTATACTCTATAGATTTCACAGGGGAGACCAGGGTTTCTCAAATCGGGGGTCATAGAATCATAGAAGAGTAGGTTGGAAGAGACCTCAGTTGGTCATCTAGTCCAACCCCCTGCTCAAAGCAGGACCAACACCAACTAAATCATCCCAGCCAGGGCTTTGTCAAGCCGGGCCTTAAACACCTCTAAGGATGGAGATTCCACCACCTCCCTAGGGAACCCATTCCAGTGCTTCACCACTCCTGACCCAAAAATGGTTGCAGGGGATCACAAGGTTATTTTAGAGGGGAGGGTCATGGTATTGCCATCTATACTTCAGAGCGGTGGCTGTGGGCCAGGTGCCCAGCTCTGAAGGCAGCACCCCACCAGCAGCAGCACAGATGGGTGGCAACCCCAAACCATGTCATCCTTACTTCTGCGCTGCTGCTGGCAACGGTGCTGCCTTCAAAACTGGGCTCCCGGCCAGCAGCCGCCGCTCTCCAGCTGCCCAGCTCTGAAGGCAGTGCTGCTGCCAGCAGCAGTCCGGGAGGAAGGGTAGCAGTACTGTACACCCCCCACACACACACACACAATAACCTTGCAAACCCCCCTCCCCCCATGACTCCTTTTTCAGTCAGGACCCCTACAGTTCCAATACCGTGACACTTCAGATCTAACTAGGTGAAATCATGAAACTGATGATTTTTAAAATCCTATGACTGTGAAAATGACCTGTGAATTTGGTAGGGCCCTACGTCTCGGTATTTGCCTGGCTTCAACTTCCAGCCGTTAAAATCTTGATCTGCCTTTCTCTGCTACTTGAAAGAATTTAGTCCCCATAATTTTCTCCCCAGGTCTGTAATCAAGCAATCTTCTAAAAAGAATCTTCTTCAAAAGGAGATAAATAAGAGGGGAGATGCTAAAAGTCCATAAAATAATTAGACTTGGGACGATTAAGTAAAAGTCGATTTCACTGTACACATATAAACCGATGAGAAAATATTTTCATCAGTGATCACTGAAATTTATGGCTAGGCGAAGGAAGAAAAATACCGCTTGACAACTAAAATTCGACAAAGCCAATATCCTTAAATCAGTTTTGACATGTGCTATTGACCGTTTGTGTTTTAAACGGTTGTAAGTCGTTAGCTTTTTGGACCTCGACTTTTACTGTCATTAAATTATTGCCCAGCTGTGAACATTTGTTACATTTTTAATTTTTTTTTTTAAATCCATCATTTTGCATAACTGTGAAAATGTAAATGGCTAAAACTTATGAGAGAGGCTAAAAAATAAACATCGATATTATCCATCGGAATGATAAAAAAGAAATCAAATTCTGCTATGCCTCAACATATTGGGATAAAGAAGACAGATTGGGAACTTTTCTTGTATCTGTCTTGAGACAAGAACAAGGGTACAATCCATGAAATGAATTTCCTTTGATCAGGTTTGAATTCGCCACCTTTTCATTTGCACATATTGTTTAACCTTGGTTAACCGGTGGAACTCTTTGCTTCAGGCCAACAATGTAACAAGATTCAAAGGAGGATTGACCGTCTCTATGGAATATCCAGAGTTAGGATAATGAATATTAACGAGTTTTGGAAGGGCAGTTAAACCTACCTCATGCTTCAGGATATAAGTCAATCTCTAATTATCGGCGATCAAGATGAGACATTTGTAGGGGGTAGTTTATCCCCCATCTGTAGGGTTTTTACGCCTTTGAAGCGTCTGAGGGTGGTCGGACCTGGTCTGGCTATTCCAGCACTGCACAGACGCACAACAGAACTGGAAGGGACCTCTTACGCCATGGAGACTAGATCCCCTGCCGTATCAGGCAACCCCGTCAGATAATCCTGTTCTTAAACTGCTGAAGCTCTATCTTCAGACCAGTTAGGTTCTCCCCCTCCTCTGAATTCCCAGCCTCCAATCTTGATTTAAACGTTGTGGGTGACAGACAATCCACCACGACCCTTGGTCAGTTGGTCCAGTGTTTAAATATTCTCATAAGAACGACCATACTAGGTCAGACAAAAGGTCCATCTGGCCCAGTGTCCTGTCTTCTGACGGGGACCAATGCCACGTGCCCCACGAACAGAACAGAGAATCATCAAGTGATCCATCCCCTTTTGCCCATTCGAAGCTTCTGGCAAACAGATGCTAGGGATGCCATCCTGGCTAATAGCCATTGATGGACCTATCCTCCGTGAACTTCTCTAGTTCTTTTTTGAACCCTGTTATAGTCTTGGCCTTCACAGCATTCCCTGGTGAGGAGTTCCCCAGGTTGGCAGTGCGTTGTGTGAAGAAATACGTCCTTTGGTTTGTTGGAAACCTGCTGCCTGTTAGTTGCTTTTGGTGACCCCTAGTCCTTGTGTTATGAGGAAGAATAAATAACACTTCCTGATTTACTTTCTCCACCCCAGTCATGATTTTAGAGACCTCTCTCATATCCCCCCTTTGTTGTCTCTTTTCCAAACTGTAGGCCTTTTTCCCCCTCTGATTGTCTCTAGCGTCATCTTCCAGCCATTGGATGGTGTTAGACTTTTCTCTGCTAGATGGAAGAGCCCGTTATGCAGTATTTGTCCCCCAGGTAGATACCTACAGCGATCAAGTCACCCTTTCACCTTCTCTTTGCCAAGCAAAATCGATCAAGCTCTTTGAGTTTCTCAGTCGAAGGCGGATTTTTGAATCATTTTTACGGCTCTTCTGTGACTCCTCTCCGATGGATCATAGAAGAAGATGATTAGGGTTGGAAGAGACCTCAGTTGGTCATCTAGTCCAACCCCCTGCTCAAAGCAGGACCAATCCCCAACTAAATCATCCCAGCCAGGGCTTTGTCAAGCCGGGCCTTAAAAACCTCTAAGGATGGAGATTCCACCACCTCCCTAGGTAACCCATTCCAGTGCTTCACCACCCTCGTCCTTAATTGTGGGCATCACAATGGGACGCAGGATTCAGAGAGCTTTCAGTCAGACGCGCACACACACGTTGTGATTTAATATAGAGACAAATGGGGGGTGAGACAATTTTATTGGACCAATTTCCGCTGGCAAAAGAAACGGGATTTTGAGCGTACACCAGGATTCTTGTTGGGTACCCGAGAGCTCGTCTCTCTCACCGATAGGTATATGACCTCCTCCAGCTCGTCTCTCTCGTATCCCGGGAGTGATGCGGCTACAAATGCCGACGGAAGAAGCAGGGAGGCTCCCAAAATTGGTCCAGAATCGATGGATCCCTGTCCAGGAGTGAAACAAATTTGACCAAACCGGCCCCAAAACTGATTCAAGAGAGTCCATGATGGTCGCACCTAGGAATTCGAACTGGGTGGGGACTTATGCTGATTGCTACGCAGGCCCCGTCCGACTGGGATTGGAGTCCCCCTGGCACTGAGGTGTCCGTCCGTCCCCCCCGCCACCAAGATAGGGATGTTGGCCCAGACGCCCCTTGTTGAACAAGGTCTGGTCAGATCCCGACCAGGGTTCCCCCATTGTGCCAGGTCCCAGCTGGGATCAAGGGTCCCCCGTTACGCTGACAGTGATTTTCCCCTATTGTGGGCTGTATTGTTACCCGTCCTCTCTCAGTACCCAGCAGAGTGGGGGAAACTGAGGCACAGAAAGGGGGTGGTGTTGTGAGTTGAGGGTCTCTCTGGCATCCGGGGCAGCCCTGACCCTTGTCCCCCCGCTCCCCACAGGCACATCGGAGCCATGAAGGAAACCATCCAGGCCAAGAAGCTGTGGGGCCCCGGGCTCCGTGAGCCCCACAAGCGGGAGAGGCTGCGCCTGGCGTCCCGGGACTGGGAGGAGCCCGAGCCCCCAGCCCCCAAGCACGGCGGCTGCTTCGAAGGCGGACGTCGGCTGGCCTACACCAAAGAGCAACCCCCAGGCTTCGAGAGCGAGGAGGAAGGCCATGCCGACGACTGGGACTTCCCTCGCGTCTCGGGCTGGGCCCGCAGCAAAACCACCGGGGAGAAGGTGGCCAGGAGCGGAGGCCCGGACTGGCCCTTCGCCGGCGGGGCCGAGGGGCGGCCGCCGCTCCTAGGGGCCACCCGGCGGCGCTGCCAGCTGCGGCGGCGCCAGCGGGCCCGGCGGGCTCTCCGCATGCTGTTGTATTCCAAATGCTCCTCCCTGGCCTTCCCCTGGAAGTTGTGGGGCAAGCTGGCCGGCCGGGGGCGCCGGCGGGGCAGCGCCAAGCAGACTCGCTCCTCCCTCTCGCCCGGCTCCCAGCCCGATGACGACCTGAAAGGCTGCCCCCTGGAGGAGGAGGAGGTGGAGGAGGACTGCCAGGGCGGGGCCAAGCCGGGGCCCTGCCCTTTGCGCTTCCGGCCCCGCCCCTCGCCCCGATTGGACTACCACCTGGGTGGGGCCTTCGCCCCCTCGCCCCCCCGGCTCAGCCTGCTGGGGGCACTGATGGGCGAGGAGCCCGGCTCCACCCCGTACCCGCAGTACGCCCAGCTGCAGCGGGCGGACGGCGCCATGGAGGTGGGAGGGGAGGACGGCGCCCGGCTCCCGGCAGAGCGTTCGCCCCCCGGGAGTAGGAGAGAGGCACCAACGCTGGACGGGGAGTCAGGTAACCAGGAGGGGGGCGGGAAGGGGCTATGGCCCATAGGGAATCTCCTTACACCCATCCTCTGCCCCCGCCCAGCGTAACGAGCCCCGTGTCTCCTCTCCTGCCCAGTCCCCGCGGGCGCCCTGCCCAACGGCTTCGCCTCCCTGGACGGCGACCTCAACACCCTGGCTGCCGCCGCCTCCTCGGACCCCAGCATTGTCATCAGCAACGTGTGCAGCATCGGCGGGGCCCACGCGGTCGAGGAGTTCTTCCAGGCCAAGGACGGGCCCGGGGCCCCCCACAAAGAGGCGCCCCCTGGGGAGAAGGCGGCACAACACAGCCCCCTGCGGGAGGAACACGTCACCTGCGTACAGAGTGAGGCGCTAGGGTGTGGAGGGGGTGCCCCCCATATAAAGGGGGGGAGAAGGTAGGGGAGGGCTAGCACAAGAGGACGTCGTGCCAAAATGGGTGTAGCGTTGACCTCCTGCCACAAGGTGTCAGGCTTCATTCAGCAGCCTGGGGGGGGGGCAAAAGGGAGGGATTAGGACAGGATGCAGCCATGCCCTCCACATGCGGCTGGGCAGTGCCGCTTTCTGGCTTCCTCCCCTTCGGCAACCCTCAGTGCTTCCCTGCTCAGCTAAGACCCAGAGATAACCAGGCAGCATCACTAGGTTTCAGAGTTAACATCCCATTTGGTTTGTCTGGGTTTCAGGCTGCCTGCCAACTCAGGCAGACAGCCTGCCACGTGGTGCCATGGGGGAGGGTTTGGGATGAGGATCAGTGATAGCAACACGATTGCTTTTCGTATGCAAGCTAAGACGAATCGCAGTCTCTGAGCAAAGCGTCAATGTATAACCAGCCGTCCCACCCCAGAGGTGGCTGCATCTCAGCACCGGGTGAGGGTTCCCCGTGTAACCAGCCGCCCCGCCCCAGAGTTAGCTGCATCTCAGCCCCTGACACTGTCACCTCAGCTGTTCTATCCTGCTGCTTTCGCCCCCCCACAGGCATTCTGGATGAGTTCCTTCAGGCCTACGGCAGCCTGATCCCTGTCAGCACGGACGAGGTTGTGGAGAAGCTAGAAGACATTTTCCAGCAAGAGTTCTCCACGCCACAGAGGTACCCGGGAGGGGTTAGAGCAGGGTGGGGGAGGGCCGGGAGCCAGGACTCCTGGTTTCTCCCTGGCTCTGGGAGGGGAGTGGGGGCTGGTGGGTTAGAGCAGGTGGGGCTGGGAGCCAGGACTCCTGGGTTCCATTCTCGGGCCTGCCTCACTCCCCCCCTCCGCAGGAAGGGCACAGTGCAGCAGCTGATCCAGTCCTACCAGCGCATGCCAGGCAATGCCATGGTGAGGGGCTTCCGGGTGAATTACAAGCGCCACGTGCTGACCATGGACGACCTGCAGACGCTCTACGGCCCCAACTGGCTCAACGACCAGGTGGGACGCTCAGCAAGGCCACAGGGGGGCGCTGAGCTGCTGGGAGCGGGGCAGGGAGCCCTCCCCTGGTAGACACCCTGGGGCTTGGGGGCCAGTACAATCTCCGCACCGGCCGAGGGGTCCCCGGGTAAGTGGCCGCCCCGCCCCAGAGGTGGCTGCATCTCAGCGCTGAGCGAGGGGTCCCCATGTAACCCACCAACCTGCCCCAGAGGTGGCCGCATCTCAGCGCTGGCTGATGGGTCCCTGGGTAACCAGCCGCCCCGCACCAGAGGTGGCCGCATCTCAGCGCCGGGCGAGGGGTCCCTGGGTAACTGGCTGCCCCGCCCCAGAGATGGCCACATCTCCGCGCCAGGCGAGGGTCCCGGAGGGGGTGTGGTGTCCCTAACCCTCTGTCCTTTCTCACTGTTGCGTGCGCAGGTCATGAACATGTACGGAGACCTCGTCATGGATACGGTGCCAGACAAGGTGAGACCCATTCCCTTAGTTTAGTGATGGCGTCATTCTAAGGAACTGCCACTAGGTGGCAACCCGTATATGATCGGGACTCACCCCTCACTACGGAGCCTTGGCCCCTGCTACCCCTGGGCTCCCCCCCAGCCCTACCCCGTAACCTCCACTGCTGTAAATCAGTCCTGCCCCACCACTTCAACAGAGCCTTGATATGAGTCAGAGAACCCCCGGCTCGGGGAGGGGAGGGGGGCTGCTGGGTTAGAGCAGGGGGGGCTGGGAGCCAGGACTCCTGGGTTCTCTCCCTGGCTCTGGGAGGGAAGTGGGGGCTGGGAGCCAGGACTCCTGGGTTCTCTCCCCAGCTCTGGGAGGGGAGCGGGGCCTGGTGGGTTAGAGCAGGGGGGGCTGGGAGCCAGGACTCCTGGGTTCTCTCCCCGGCTCTGGGAGGGGAGTGGGGGCTGGTGGTTAGAGCAGGGGGGCTGGGAGCCAGGACTCCTGGGTTCTCTCCCCGGCTCTGGGAGGGGAGTGGGGGATGGTGGGTTGGAGCAGGGGGGGCTTTTGGTGTCTAAATGGAGGCTCCTTCCCTCCCCAGGTCCATTTCTTCAACAGTTTTTTCTACGATAAGCTACGAACCAAGGGGTACGAGGGGGTGAAACGCTGGACCAAAAATGTGAGTGCGTCGGGGGGCACTGGGCTGCAGGCTGGCAGGCAGGGCTGGCCCCGGGGCGGCGCTAGGGGGCGCTATGGGGCGGGGGGTTCAGCAGGGGGAGCTCTCCCCTGGCAGACGGGGCTGGTCCCAGGGCGGCGCTAGGGGGCGCTGTGGGGCAGGGAGCAGGACAGGGGCAGCAGGGGGCGCTCTCCCCTGGCAGGCGGGGCTGGCCCCAGGGCGGCGCTAGGGGGCGCTGTGGGGCGGGGGGCTCAGCAGGGGGTGCTCTCCCCTGGCAGGCAGGGCTGGCCCCAGGGCGGCGCTAGGGGGCGCTGTGGGGCAGGGAGCAGGACGGGGGCAGCAGGGGGCGCTCTCCCCTGGCAGGCAGGGCTGGCCCCGGGGAGGCCCTAGGGGGCGCTGTGGGGAAGGGAGGAGGTGGCTGGCTGGCTAAGTGCCTGTGGCGCTCCTCGCAGGTGGACATCTTCAACAAGGACCTGCTGCTCATCCCCATCCACCTGGAGGTGCACTGGTCCCTCGTCTCCGTGGACGTGAAGCAGAAGAGCATCACCTACTTCGACTCGCAGCGAACACTCAACCGCCGCTGCCCCAAGGTAACCGGGCAAGGGGGCGGGGAAGGGGGCAGGGGCCTGTCCCCTCTAGGGGGCGCCGGCTCCCACCCGGCCCCAGGGCGGGGACTGGCTGGCTCAGGGGGGCGGGGAAGGGGGCAGGGGCCTGTCCTCTCTAGGGGGCGCCAGCTCCCATCGCATCCTGAACTCCTGGCAGTCCCATCAGGTGGCCCCTTCCCCCCCCTCTTGAGTCACCCCCTTTGTGCTCCTCCTGCCCCCCCCCCCCTCTCCCCCAGCACATCTGTAGGTACCTCCAGGCTGAAGCAGACAAGAAGGATCGGCCGGACTTCAGAGATGGCTGGAGGGGCTCCTTTAAAATGGTGAGTCAGGACTCCTGGTTCTCTCCTCGGCTCTGGGATGGGAGTGGGGGCTGGTGGGTTAGAGCAGGGGGGCCGGGAGCCAGGACTCCTGGGTTCTCTCCTCGGCTCTGGGAGGGGAGTGGGGGCTGGTGGGTTAGAGCAGGGGGGCTGGGAGCCACGACTCCTGGGTTCTCTCCCTGGCTCTGGGAGGGCAGTGGGGGCTGGTGGGTTAGAGCGGGGGGGGCTGGGAGCCAGGACTCCTGGGTTCTCTCCCCGGCTCTGGGACGGGAGGGGGGCTGGTGGGTTAGAGCAGGGGGGGCTGGGAGCCAGGACTCCTGGGTTCTTTCCGTGGCTGGGAGGGGAGTGGGGGCTGGTGGGTTGGGGGGGGGCTGGGTTCCTGAGCCAATGGCAGAGCTCTGTTCTCGCGTGGGGGGCGTTGCTGGATGTGGTTCACCCTTCGCTCCCGTCTCCCCAGAACGTGGCCAGGCAGAATAACGACAGCGACTGTGGAGCCTTCGTCCTGCAGGTGAGCGGCGGCTGGGGCTGGGGAGGAGCCGGGGGCTGCAGCGGTTCCTCGCTGCGCGCTCCCCCGCCATAGCCCTGAGCTCCCCCTGTGCTCACTGACCCGCCATCCCCACCCATAGCGGAGGCTGCAGGGGTGCCATTAGCATTTTTCCCCCCACAATGCATCTTCCCCATTGGATTGCCGGGCAGTGGCTCGCTCCAACCCCACCGGTGATGGGCCGGGAACTGGGCTGAGACCCGACAAGCTCCCCTCACCGAAGACTGGGCCCGGGTGGGAGCCGGCGCCCCTTAGAGGGGACATGCCCCTTCCCCCCTGAGCCAGCCAGTCTCTGTCCTGGGGCCGGGTGAGAGCCAGCGCCCCCTAGAGGGGACAGGCCCCTGCCCCATTCCCCGCCCCCCTGAGCCAGCCAGTCCCTGCCCTGGGGCTGGGTGGGAGCCAGCACCCCCTAGAGGGGACAGGCCCCTGCCCCCCTGAGCCAGCCAGTCTCTGTCCTGGGGCTGGGTGAGAGCCAGCGCCCCCTAGAGAGGACAGGCCCCTGCCCCCCTGAGCCAGCCAGTCTCTGTCCTGGGGCTGGGTGGGAGCCAGCGCCCCCTAGAGGGGACAGGCCCATGCCCCCCTGAGCCAGCCAGTCTCTGCCCTGGGGCCGGGTGGGAGCCAGCGCCCCCTAGAGGGGAAAGCTTTTCTCTTTGCCCCTGGTTAACTCTGCTTCTCTTCCCCCCTCCTCCCCCCGCAGTACTGCAAGTTCCTGGCGCTGGGCCGGGCGTTCAGCTTCACCCAGCAGGACATGCCGAAGCTGCGGCGACAGATGTACAAGGAGCTTTGCCACTGCAAACTCAGCGTGTGAGTCGCCCGCCCACACACCCACCTCTTCCCTTCCGGACGGGGCCACGCTGACACCGCCTACTCCCCCCGCTCCTGGGGGGGAGCACCCCGAACCCCAGACGGACGGGCAGCGGGAAGGGGCATTAACTCTGTAGCATTGGAACTGTTCAAACCGGGGTGAGGGAGGCAGCTAATCCCGGCTCCTCCCGCCCCTGCCAACCAGACTTTTGGGGGACCTTTTTTTACTTGTGGGGGGAGGCATCCCCCTCTCCCCCTGGTTCTGTATTATTTTTTTCATATTTAAACCCAGTTTCCCTTGTTACATTTTGGGGCGGGGGTGGGTGGGGCACGGTAAATACACCCCCTACCCCTGAATTTTGGGGACACGCCGGCTTTTGGGAGGGGGGGGGGAGAGGAGCCATTTCTAACCAGAGCAGGTGCGGGGGACGGAGGGGAGATGAGGTTGGAATCTCCACCCCCCACCTTTTCTTCTCCCGGGGGGATTATTTGTGTTAGTGAAGTTGTATGTTGGGGGGTGGGGTGGGGGGACAAGTTTATACACTGGGCTGTGAAATGAGAAACAAGCATTTTTTTTTTTATATATATATATATATATTATATATATATAATGCGGCGGCAAATTGTTCTGGGCAATAAACTTCCTTTCTTTGGAGAATCTTCTGGGTTTGAAATGTGGGTCATGCGGGGAAGCGGCGTCCTTTCCCCTGGGTCACCCCCTCCGAGCGGGGCCGATTTTCTCCCTGTGTTGGCTGTTGGGAGGAAGAATGGCCGCTAGGGGGGCGCCGGGGTGGGGAATGGGACACGCCTCCTCCCCGAACGAGATTGGGGTCCCCCATTGTGTCGGATGCCGCACAGACACCCACCCCTGCGAGATCAGGGTGCCCACAGTGCTGAGTACAGCAGGGACCCCTTTCCCCTGAAATCAAGAAGGAAAGCGAATCCAAGCCAAGGCCGCGCTGAGCTCCTTTGGAGTTTTAAACAACTAACAAACTCAGCCGAAGGGCAGGACTTGGTGGCCATGGGGGACTTCAACGACCGCGCCGTCTGTCGGGAAAATAATGTGGAAGGGGACGGCTGATCCGACCAATTCTTGGACTGCCCTGGAGTCCGTTTTTCATTCAGAAGGTGGAGAAAGCGAGTCGGGGCTGATTTTGACCAACGGGGAGGAGCGGGTTGAGAATTTGAAGGTGGACGATGTGATCGAGTTCGTGATTCTAAGGAAGGATAGGACGGAAGACCACATAATAAAGACAATGGATTTCAAGGAGGAAAACTTTAGCAAACTCAAGGAGGTGGTAGGTAAGCTCCGGTGGGAAGCAAGTCCAAATTCGAGAGAGTTGGCAGTTTTTGGAGACGTTATGAAGGGCACAAAAGCAAACTATCGTAGAAGTATGGCAAGTGACCACCCTGGCTTAACCGGGAGATCTTCAAGGATCTGGAACACAAGAGTGGAAACTAGGTGAAATGACAAAGGATGAATATAAACCAATATGTAGGGACAAAACTAGAAAGGCCAAGGCCCAAAATGAGATCAAACTAGCTAGAGATATAAAGGGTAACAAGGAAACATTCAGCAAATCCATTAGAAGCAAGAGGAAGACCAAGGAGGGGGTAGGCCCGTTACTCAACGAGGGGGGGAACGATAACCGAAAATGTTGAAATGATGGAAGTGCTAAATGACTTTTTTGTTTGTTTTTCACCAAAAAGTTTCACGGTGATTGGACGTCCCGCATAGCGAACACAAGGTAGGAGCAGAGGCTAGAATAGGGAAAGAACAAGTTTAAAATGACTCAGCCGTGTTAGATGTCTTCAAGTCATCAAGGGCCTGATGAAATCATAGAATCTCAGGGTTGGAAGGGACCTCAGGAGGTATCTAGTCCAACCCCCTGCTCAAAGCAGGACCAACCCCAACTAACTCATCCCAGCCAGGGCTTTGTCAGGCCGGGCCTGAAAAACCTCTAAGGAAGGAGATTCCACCACCTCCCTAGGGAACCCATTCCAGTGCTTCACCGCCCTCCTAGTGAAAAAGTTTTTCCTAATATCCAACCTAGACCTCCCCCACTGCAACTTGAGACCATTGCTCCTTGTTCTGTCATCTGCCACCACTGAGAACAGCCGAGCTCCATCCCCTTTGGAACCCCCCTTGAGGTAGTTGAAAGCAGCTATCAAATCCCCCCTCACTCTTCTCTTCTGCAGACTAAATAACCCCAGTTCCCTCAGCCTCTCCTCGTAAGTCACATGCCCCAGCCTCCTGATCATTTTTGTTGCCCTCCGCTGGACTCTCCAATTTGTCCACATCCCTTCTGTAGTGGGGGGCCCAAAACTGGACACAAGACTCCAGGTGTGGCCTCACCAGTGCCGAACAGAGGGGAATAATCACTTCCCTCAATCTGCTGGCAATGACCCTCCTTATACAGGCCAAAATGCCGTTAGCCTTCTTGGCAACAAGGGCACGCTGCTGACTCATATCCAGCTTCTCGTCCACTGTAATCCCCAGGTCCTTTTCTGCAGAACTGCTTCCTAACCAGTCGGTCCCCAGCCTGTAGCAGTGCCTGGGATTCTTCCTTCCTAAGTGCAGAACTCTGCACATGTCCTTGTTGAACCTCATCTGATTTCTTTTGGCCCAATCCTCCAATTTGTCTAGGTCCCTCTGGACCTAATCCCGTGTCTACCTCTCCCCCCAGCTTAGTGTCACCTGCGAACTTGCTGAGGGTCCAAATAATCCCATCAATCCAGATCATTGATAAAGATGTTGAACAAAACCAGCCTCAGGACCGACCCTTGGGGCACTCCGCTTGATCAATGGCTGCCAACTAGACATGGAGCCATTGATCGCTACCCATTGAGCCCAACAATCTAGCCAGCTTTCTATCCACCTTATAGTCCATTCATCCAGCCCATACTTCTTTAACTTGCCGGCAAGAATACTGCGGGACACCGTATCAAAAGCTTTGCTAAAGTCAAGATATATCACATCCACTGCTTTCCCCATATCCACAGAGCCAATTATCTCACCATAGAAGACAATCAGGTTGGTCAGGCATGACCTGTCCTTAGTGAATCCATTTTGACTGTTCCTGATCACCTTCCTCTCCGCCAAGTGCTTCAAAACAGATTCCTTGAGGACCTACTCCATGATTTTTCCAGGGACTGAGGTGAGGCTGACTGGCCCTGTAGTTCCCCAGGTTCTCCTCCTTCCCTTTTTTAAAGATGGGCACTACATTAGCCTTTTTCCAATCGTCCGGGACCTCCCCCGATCGCCACAAATTTTCAAAGATAATGGCCAATCACATCAGCCAACTCCCTCAGCACCCTCAGATGCACTAGATCTGGACCCATGGACTTGTGCATGTCCAGTTTTTCTAAATAGCCCTTAACCTGTTCTTTCACCACTGAGGGCTGCTCACCTCCTCCCCATACTGTGTTGCCCAGCGCAGCAGTCTGGGAGCTGCCCTTGTCTGTGAAGACCGAGGCCAAAAGAGCATTGAGTACTTCAGCTTTTTCCACATCATCTGTCACTAGGTGGCCTCCCCCATTCAGTAAGGGTCCCACACTTTCCCTGACCTCCTTCTTGTTGCTAACATAAGTCCATCCTAGACCACTCAAGGAGCTGAATGACGAGATAGCTGGGCCATTGGCCATTATCTTCGAAAGTCATGGAAGACGGGAGCAATTCCAGAGGGGCAATCTAAGGATTACGCGGGGAATTAAAGACCAGTCAACTTAACTTCTGTACCCGGAAAGATAACAGAGCAAAGAATTAAGCAACTCATTTGCCAACACCTAGTAGATAATAAGGTGATCAGTGACAGTCAGCATGGATTTAGAGGTTTTTAAGGCCCGGCTTGACGGAGCCCGGACTGGGATGATTTAGTTGGGGTTGGGCAGGGGGTTGGGCTAGATGACCTCCTGAGGTCTCTTCAACCCTAATCATCTTCTGTGATCTATTGGAGAGGGGTCAGAAAAGAGCGGTAAGAATGATTCAAAAACCCGCCTTTGACTGAGAAACTTAAAGAGCTCGATCGATTTTGCTTGGCAAAGAGAAGGTGAAAGGGTGACTTGATCGCTGTAAGTATCTACCTGGGGGACAAATACTGCATAACGAGCTCTTCCATCTAGCAGAGAAAAGTCTAACACCATCCAATGGCTGGAAGATGACGGTAGAGATTTGCCGGGGGTTGGACTTCTACCCCGACAGGCTATTATTCTGATTTGTCAAGAACAAATCGCAGCAAACCAACCTGATGGCTTTCTTTGACAGGGTAACAAGCCTTGTGGACAGGGCTGCCGCCATAGATGTGGTCTATCTTGACGTAAGTAAGGTTTTTGACACTGGCTCATGTGACCTCATAAAGTAGGGAAATGCAACCGCGCCGGAGCTACTATGAGGTGGGTGCAGAACTGGTTGGAAAACCGTTCCCAGAGAGGCGGTATCAGCAGTTCACAGTCATGTTGGGAGGATATAACGAGTGGGGGTCCCGCAGGGATCTGCAGGGTCCGGTTTGGTTCAATCTCTTCATCAATGAGTTAGATAATGGCGTAGAGAGAACATGTCTAGTTTACAGTCGCCACCCAAGCTGGGAGGGGTTGCAAGTTCTTTGGAGAATGGGCTTAACATTCAAAATGATGCGAAGAACTGGTCTGAAGGAAAGAAGATGAAATTCAACCAGGACTGATGCATGCAGAGTACCCCACATCGTAAGGAATAATCGGTTACACAAAATGGGCACTGACTGCCTAGGCAGGAGTACGGCAGAAAGAGATCGGTGGGGGGGTCTCCCCCTGCTCTAACCACTAGCCCCCGCTCCCCTTCCAGAGCCGGGAAAGAACCCAGGCAGCCAGCGATTCAGCACACTCTTCATTTACCAGCCTGGCCCCGTTTGGGGCACTGCGGGGTCACCTGTCAGCTAGACAAACGCCAGCGCTACCACGCTGGGCACGGAGCCGGAGGGCAGCTGGAGACGGGCGGTTTTCGTGTCTCACGTAACATTAATGGCTTGGGACAGGCGATCTGAAAACAGCATCACCTCGCCCAAGGGGCTGCGATGCATCGGTTTTCACCCAAACAGGCCGGAAGCGTCTAAACACAAATACACTGGCTTTGGAAATATTTCACCCAAGTGGGGTGGGGGATGGTGGTGGTTATTTTGATTCACTTTCCTGAACTTTTCTGCCTTGGCATTCAGCAGATGCCTGGCAGCCTCTGAGTGCATTTGGCCCGTGGGCGGTGGCCAACGCACCCTCCCAATTTATAATCCATCCATGGGCCCGGCCGGAGCAGGCAGCCCAATGGTGGCCCACTGTAATCACCTGGCGCCAAATCTACCGGCAAGCCAGGGACCCAGTTTCTAACCTAGCTGGGGTGGGCAGCCATCACTGTGGGGATACAGCAGGTGACCTGACGGCTTCCAGGATGGGGGGGATGGTGGCCAGTAGCCGGGCCTCGCTTATGTCCTTCTTCTCAGCCATCAGCTTGGGGACACGCGTTACCCAGAGTTGGTCGCTCCTTCCCACCCCGTGACAGAGATGTGGCCGAGCCCGTGGGTTCTCCATTAACCGGGGGGCAGGGATAGCTCAGTGGTTTGAGCATTGGCCTGCTAAACCCAGGGTGTTGTGAGTTCAATCCTTGAGGAGGCCACCTAGGGATCTGGGGCAAAATCAGTACTTGGTCCTGCTAGTGAAGGCAGGGGGCTGGACTCAATGACCTTTCAAGGTCCCTTCCAGTTCTAGGAGATAAGATATCTCCATTAATTTTTTTTTTTTTTTTTTTTTTAAATGCTCGGGGAAGGGCAGCTCATTCCAGGAATTCAAAGGCACAGGCCTAATTTATAAAGCCGGCAGCAGACCAATCCAGGGTGACACACGCGCACACACACACACACCCCCGCGGCTGTTAGGTCCTCTCTGCTCTGGGCCACTAACTGACCCTGGAGCTGGTAACGGGAGCAGGGTGAGAAACGCCAGCGGGCGGGTCACTGATCTCAGCTCCATTCCCCTTTCCCTAGGGGGACGCACCATGAGGCTGGTGGGAGCTGGTCCCAGGGTAGAGTTGGTTCTGGGGGGGTGTGACTGTAGTCTGGCTGGGAAGGGGGAAGCTGTTGGAGGGAAACTGAGGCGGGCAGAGGCACCTGTGGAAACCCAGGGTGGAGAATAAGTTGGGGGGGCCCTCTGGTAAGTCACAAGCCTTGGGGAGGGGAACAGATGGGGGAGGCTCTCAGCAAAGCTGGCCCCAGCTGAGAGGGGGCCCTGGCTGGGACGGGGCTGGTAGGAGGGGATCCCATGGGGTGGGGACTGTGGCTGGGGTGGGACTTGGGGGGAGGGGATCGGGGGGACCCAGTGGCGGGCGGGGCTGGTGGGAGGGGATGTGGGGGCTGGGGGAGGGGATCCGGGGGGGATCCAGTGGCTGGGTGGGGGCTGGTAGGAGGGGATGTGGGGGCTGGGGGAGGGGATCCAGGGGGGACCCAGTGGCTGGGTGGGGACTGATATGAGGGGATGTGGGGGCTGGGGGAGGGGATCCAGTGGCTGGGTGGGGGCTGGGGGAGGGGATCCGGGGGGGGACCCAGTGGCTGGGTGGGGGCTGGGGGGAGGGGATGCGGGGGGGACCCAGTGGCTGGGTGGGGGCTGGTAGGAGGGGATCCGGGGGGGACCCAGTGGCTGGGTGGGGGCTGGGGGAGGGGATCCGGGGGGATCCAGTGGCGGGCGGGGCTGGTGGGAGGGGATGTGGGGGCTGGGGGAGGGGATCCAGGGGGGACCCAGTGGCTGGGTGGGGGCTGGGGGGAGGGGATCCGGGGGGGATCCAGTGGCTGGGTGGGGGCTGGGGGGAGGGGATCCGGGGGGGACCCAGTGGCGGGGGGGCTGGTAGGAGGGGATGTGGGGGCTGGGGGAGGGGATCTGGGGGGGACCCAGTGGCTGGGTGGGGGCTGGTAGGAGGGGATGTGGGGGCTGGGGGAGGGGATCCAGGGGGGACCCAGTGGCTGGGTGGGGGCTGGGGGGAGGGGATCCGGGGGGGACCCAGTGGCGGGGGGGCTGGTAGGAGGGGATGTGGGGGCTCGGGGAGGGGATCCAGTGGCTGGGTGGGGGCTGGGGGGAGGGGATCCGGGGGGGATCCAGTGGCTGGGTGGGGGCTGGGGGGAGGGGATCCGGGGGGGACCCAGTGGCGGGGGGGCTGGTAGGAGGGGATGTGGGGGCTCGGGGAGGGGATCCAGTGGCTGGGTGGGAGCTGGGGGAGGGGATCCGGGGGGGGACCCAGTGGCTGGGTGGGGGCTGGTAGGAGGGGATCCGGGGGGATCCAGTGGCTGGGTGGGGGCTGGTAGGAGGGGATGTGGGGGCTGGGGGAGGGGATCCGGGGGGGACCCAGTGGCTGGGTGGGGGCTGGGGGGAGGGGATCCGGGGGGGACCCAGTGGCGGGGGGGCTGGTAGGAGGGGATGTGGGGGCTCGGGGAGGGGATCCAGTGGCTGGGTGGGGGCTGGGGGAGGGGATCCGGGGGGGACCCAGTGGCTGGGTGGGGGCTGGGGGGAGGGGATCCGGGGGGGACCCAGTGGCGGGGGGGCTGGTAGGAGGGGATTTGGGGGCTCGGGGAGGGGATCCAGTGGCTGGGTGGGGGCTGGGGGGAGGGGATCCGGGGGGACCCAGTGGCGGGGGGGCTGGTAGGAGGGGATGTGGGGGCTCGGGGAGGGGATCCAGTGGCTGGGTGGGGGCTGGGGGAGGGGATCCGGGGGGGATCCAGTGGCTGGGTGGGGGCTGGGGGGAGGGGATCCGGGGGGGACCCAGTGGCGGGGGGGCTGGTAGGAGGGGATGTGGGGGCTCGGGGAGGGGATCCAGTGGCTGGGTGGGGGCTGGGGGAGGGGATCCGGGGGGGACCCAGTGGCTGGGTGGGGGCTGGGGGGAGGGGATCCGGGGGGGACCCAGTGGCGGGGGGGCTGGTAGGAGGGGATGTGGGGGCTCGGGGAGGGGATCCAGTGGCTGGGTGGGGGCTGGGGGAGGGGATCCGGGGGGGACCCAGTGGCTGGGTGGGGGCTGGGGGGAGGGGATCCGGGGGGGACCCAGTGGCGGGGGGGCTGGTAGGAGGGGATGTGGGGGCTCGGGGAGGGGATCCAGTGGCTGGGTGGGGGCTGGGGGGAGGGGATCCGGGGGGGACCCAGTGGCGGGGGGGCTGGTAGGAGGGGATGTGGGGGCTCGGGGAGGGGATCCAGTGGCTGGGTGGGGGCTGGGGGAGGGGATCCGGGGGGGATCCAGTGGCTGGGTGGGGGCTGGGGGAGGGGATCCGGGGGGGACCCAGTGGCTGGGTGGGGGCTGGGGGGAGGGGATCCGGGGGGGACCCAGTGGCGGGGGGGCTGGTAGGAGGGGATGTGGGGGCTCGGGGAGGGGATCCAGTGGCTGGGTGGGGGCTGGGGGAGGGGATCCGGGGGGGACCCAGTGGCTGGGTGGGGGCTGGGGGAGGGGATCCGGGGGGATCCAGTGGCTGGGTGGGGGCTGGGGGAGGGGATCCAATGGGGACCCTGTAGCTGGTAGGAGGGGGCTGGGGTACGGGTGCCGGGAGGAGTCACAACTCCTGGAGCGAGACGCGCACAAAAGGAGGCCACAGCCTGTCGCCACCCACGTGTGCGCTCCCTGCCGGCCTCACTTCCGGCCCACAGCCCCGCCCCTTCCTGCCGTCCCTCTCGCCCATTGGCTGGCCGAGTCCTGACGGGCGTGCGCTCCAGCTAATCGCCGCCCGGCGTGTTGGCGCCTGACTCACTCCGCTCGCGGGTGGGGCCGCCGCCCAATCCCCCGGGGAGCAGGGCGCCCTGACGTCACACGCCTCTTTTCAATCGGCTTCGACGTCACCGGCCGGGAGCCGGGCGCCGGGCGGCCAATGGGAGCGGGGCCGGGAGGCGGGTCCTCTGGGGGTAGGAGCCAATGGGAGCGGGGCCAGTGGGCGGGCGGCCAATGGGAGCGGGGCGGGGGCGGGGCTTGCCGGGGGTTATAAGGCAGGGCGAGGCGGGTGGGGGCAGGATCCTGCCCAGGATGTCTGCGAGTCTGGAGAGCCGGTGAGTTCGCGCGCGGCCCCGGGTAGGCCTCACCGGACCGTACCATTTCCCAGCCCCCGAGAGGGGGGACCGGCGGGCGGCCGGGCGCAACCACCGCGGGGTTCTACTCCCTGCTCGCGGCCGTTCCACGGGCCGAACTATCCCGCGGCAGCGGGGAGTTGGACGAGCCCACTACAGGACAGTAGCCTTTAGGCCGCGAATCGACCCCCCCACGCACGCGTTCCATGGGCGGTACCATCCATTTTGGTAGGGGGGGCGAGTCCATTCTTGCGGAGGGGGTGGTGTTATCCCCGTTTGGACGGTGGATGGGCTAATCCATTCCCTTATTTTTCTTATTTTCCTTCCTTTTTTGGGAGGAGGGGGTTGGATGGGCGAGTCCATTTAAACCGTCTCCCCAGAGGACGCGAGCGGAACCATCTCGGCCCGGCGCGGGGGGGAGAGAGAAAAGTGGCCGAGACCATTCCCGCTAAGGGGGAGGGGGCGCAGTTTGAGGCACGGAGAAGGGGGCTGGATGGGGCCCGAGGGGGGGGGGGGGGCGTGAGACGCCATTTTGTGACGGTGGGAGATCTGGATGCGGCCTGGCTCCGGACGGAACTATCTGATCCTGTGGCGGGGGGAGGAGTGGAAGAGTCAATTCTACCCGGGGGGGGATATTCTGCGGGGGACGACGACGGTCTAGTCCAGTAAAAAAAAAAATTGGTGGTGGGGGGGAGGGGGACACAGGACGGAACCATCCGGCCCGAGGGGGGGGGGGGATGCGGCGCGAGGATGCGCGTTGGTTTCTCCTGGGTGGATCCATCCACGGGATTTGGGGGGGGGGGGGTGTTAGCAAATGGGCGAACCCATTCCGCGGTACCCCTTCCCGGGCGAGCTCATTATCGGGGGGGAGCAGTGGGCGAATCCATTTTTTCCCCGCGGAGGTGGGGGGGGGGAGGCGCGACCCCGCCGGGCGCCCCCATTGTCCTGCCGCTCGGCATCCGGGGAACGCGGCCGTGACGTCACGCCGGCCTCGCCGCCAATGGACAGGGCGAGGGGGCGGGACTTCCGGGACGGGACGTGAGAGGCCTGAGCACGTGGAGAGGCCTGGGCCGGGCCCGGGGGCGGCGCGCGGGGGGAGGTGAGGTCGGAGCAAGGCCACGGGAGGGGCCACTTCCGGCCCCGCTTGACATGAGTGGGGGGGGCCCTAGGCTGGGGGGGCAATGGGAGGGAGGGAGGTGGGAAGGCCGGAGATGGAGGTGGGAGGGGGGCAATGGGAGGAGTGGGGGGGGGGGCCCAGGCTGGGGGGGGAGGGAGGGAATGGGAAGGCAGGAGGTGGGGGGGGGCCTAGGCTGGGGGGGCAATGGGAGGAGTGGGGGGCCCCAGGCTGGGGGGGAGGGAATGGGAAGGCAGGAGGTGGGGGGGGCCCAGGCTGGGGGGGGCAATGGGAGGAGTGGGGGGGCCCCAGGCTGGGGGGGGCAATGGGAGGAGTGGGGGGGCCCCAGGCTGGGGGGGGCAATGGGAGGAGTGGGGGGGCCCAGGCTGGGGGGGGAGGGAGGGAATGGGAAGGCAGGAGGTGGGGGGGGGCCTAGGCTGGGGGGGCAATGGGAGGAGTGGGGGGCCCCAGGCTGGGGGGGAGGGAATGGGAAGGCAGGAGGTGGGGGGGGCAATGAGAGGAGTGGGGGGCCCAGGCTGGGGGGAGGGAGGGAGTGGGAAGGCAGGAGGTGGGCGGGGACACCAGGCGGGGGGGGGGGGCTGCCTAGGTAGGAAGAGTGGGGTTGAGATACACCCAGCCTCATAAGGGGAGAGGGATTCCCGGGAGGGGCGGAGACCCCCTGGCTGTTCAGGCAGTGGGTGTGAAGAGGAGGTGTTTTGGGGTTGGGGGCGGGGAGTATAGAAATGGGGGGTTGTCCTGCCCAGGGGGAGGCCTGGGGTGGGGGATGGGTGCAGAGGGTCCTGATTGTATTTCTGGGGGTAGGGTGAATAGTGGGAGGGGGCCTCAAGGGGTTTGGGGGGGAGCAGCCCAGCGGGGCGAGGCCGGTGGGAACAATGGCCGGGGACCGTAGCTGGCGCTGTCTGGTTCTCAGTAACCTTGTCTAACACCCCCCTCCCCCCATCTCCTTCCAGATCTAGAGACAATGGCCCCGAGGGAATGGACCCCGATGGCATCATTGAGGTGGGCAGGGGCTGGTGGGGGGGGGTGTCAGGCAGGTTTGGGGGGGCAGCTGTGAGGTGCGAGGGCTTGGATGGACTCATGGGGGAGTGGAAGGGATGGGGCATGTGTGGGGAGCAGTGGGGGTGGCTGTGGCAGGGGCTCTCAGGTGCAGGGACGGGGGTGGCATCCACAGGGGGAGCTGTAGGGAGGAGAGAGCTAATGCGGTGTCACAAGATGTTGGCGTACCCAGCGATGACTTTCGGGTGCAATAAATTAAAGCAGCAGGCTGAGAAGAGGTTTGTGGGCGGGGGGGGGGGAGATCAAGACAGGAGTCTCAAGGGGCTGCAGAGGGAATACAAGGGGGGGGCCTCATTGGGGGGTGTTAATTCTCTCCCCCCCCCCCCTTTTCAGAGCAACTGGAATGAGATCGTTGACAGCTTTGACGACATGAACCTGTCGGAGTCACTCCTGCGGGGAATCTATGCCTATGGGTTTGAGAAGCCCTCCGCCATCCAGCAGCGAGCCATTCTTCCTTGTATCAAGGGTGAGTCCTCCCCCGGGGAGGGGGGGATAGATCCTGGCAGGGTGGGTGGGGTGGCGGATTCTTCCCCCCTCCCCTGCTAATGGGCAAAGAGGTGTCCAGTTGGTGGCGCGGCTCTTGAATCTAGCAGGGGGAGAGAGACCAGCCCTTGTTCATCCCAGCGCAGGATCCCGGGCGGTGGCTGTCGCTGGTTCATGCTGGGGGCACACTGCTATCGGGGCTTCTCAAGATGCGGCCACCTCTGGGGCGGGACGGCTGCTTACCTGGGAACCGCTCGCCTGGCGCTGAGATGCGGCCACCTCTGGGGCGGGGCAGCTGACCGGTGACGTCTCGTCTCCCCCAGGTTACGATGTCATTGCACAAGCTCAGTCTGGTACTGGGAAGACGGCCACCTTCGCCATTTCTATCCTCCAGCAGATCGAGCTGGACCTCAAGGCGACCCAGGCCTTGGTGCTGGCTCCAACCCGAGAGTTGGCCCAGCAGGTGAGTTGTCGGGGAGCCAGGACAATGCCCCACCCCCTCGTTTAAAGCGGTGACTCGGCCCAGTAAAGATCCCTGCCCGGCTCTTTTCTTAACTGAGACATTAAAGGTGACAGAGCCCAGGAGTCCTGGCTCCCAGCCTCCCCATGTGGTGGGGGTTTTTTTTGTTTGTTTTTTCTTCCCCGTGGTTGCTTGGTAGGGATCAGCCCCACTTCCTCCCTTGCTACCTGGGCAAAGAGGCGTCTGATTGGTGGCGCAGCTCTTGAATCTAGCAGGGGGAGAGAAACAAGCCCCCATTCATCCCAGCGCAGGATCCCGGGCGGTGGCTGTCGCTGGTTCATGCTGGGGGCACACTGCTATCAGGGCTTCTCAAGATGCGGCCACCTCTCGGGCAGAGCGGCTGGTTACCCAGGGACCCTTTGCCCGGCGCTGAGATGCAGCCACCTCTGGGGCAGGGGCGGCTAGTTATAAGGGGATCTTCCTTGCTGCAGATCCAGAAGGTCGTGATGGCCCTCGGGGACTACATGGGGGCCTCGTGCCATGCTTGTATTGGGGGCACCAATGTCCGGGCTGAGGTGCAGAAGCTGCAGATGGAAGCACCCCATATCATTGTGGGGACTCCGGGCCGTGTCTTCGACATGTTGAACAGGAGATACCTGTGTAAGTTTTGGGGGCGGGGCAGTCCCCTCTCTGGGTGCCCCCTGGGCGGGTGGGGGGTGGACCTGCCCTCTGTCTGTTCGCTGATGATTCCCCATGCGTGTCAGCTGATCCCAGTGCCACCTGGTGCCCCCTGCTAGGCGTTCTGCCATCCGGGCCTGGCACAGGGGCTTCTGGGTGTGATCAGAGCTCTCCCGACTGAGAACAGCTTCTAGCTTTATCCCTGGTGGCCGACTACTCCCTCGCTCGGGCTAACGGCCGCCTCTCCCCGCAGCTCCCAAATTCATTAAGATGTTCGTGCTGGACGAAGCTGACGAGATGCTGAGCCGGGGCTTCAAGGATCAGATTTACGACATATTCCAGAAGCTGAGCGGGAACACCCAGGTGGGCCTGGAATCCAGGCGGACCAAGAACTGGTGTCTGGGAGGAGCTGGATCCAGAACTCGGGGGGGGGGGGGGGGGGGGCGCATCATCCCGGATTTGGGCTCACTGGAGGAGACACCCATAATTGAGGGGGAGGAGGATGGGGAGCCTAGAACTGGTTGGGGGGGGGTTAAGTATGGGAATCTAGGTTATTAGGGGCAGGGTGTGTCTGGAAGTGGCAAGACCAGATAAAGTGGTAGGACTAGAAGCTAAATTATCCGTGGGGAGTTGAACCCAGCTGCAGGGATCTAGAACCGAGGAGCAGGACTAGACCATAAGGAGCTGGAGTTGTGATGACTGGTCTACACCCAAGGAGCAGTGGAATGAGCCGAGTGGCGGAAGAGGGGCTCTGAACCTAGAGCCAGGGGTGGTCCATGAGGAGTTAAAATTGGCAGTATTGGGGGGGGGGTCTAGAATCCAAAGGGCAAGTCAATTGTGGGAAGGGTCAGGCAGGGATTTAGAATCCAGGGACTAGTTGGTGGGGAGCTGGAGCCACCAGTGGAGGGGTCTAGAACCCAGAAGGCAGGAGCTAGTCGGTGGGGAGCTGGAGCCACCAGTGGAGGGTCTAGAACCCAGGGGGAGATGCTATACCTGTGAGAGCAGAGGGGATCTCTGGGTGTAGCAGGCTGGCAGCACCGCCTCTCACTGCCCCTCGCCCACCTCAGGTGGTGCTCCTGTCGGCCACGATGCCCATGGATGTCCTGGAGGTGACGAAGAAGTTCATGCGGGACCCGATCCGCATCCTGGTGAAGAAGGAGGAGCTGACCCTGGAGGGCATCCGGCAGTTCTACATCAATGTCGAGAGAGAGGTGAGGGGGTTGAGAGCCAGGACTCCTGGGTTCCCTTCCCACCCCAGCCACATGATCCTGGATTTATGGAGGGGTCCCTCCATGGCATCTCCATAGTGTACCCCATGCAAGAGTGATCAGCCCCCCTGAACCATGGCCACCCCATGTCTCTGGGTCCTGGTCCCTAAAATGGGGGGGGGGACACTGTAGTTCTGGGTTATTGCTGTCTTGGGAGCAGGGGAGCTCTGACCATGAGGGTGGAGTCTGGAGGCCCTGGGGGAGTGGGGAGCTGACTTTCCAGGAGTCCCCCACATGGGTGGGGTACGGGGGCTGTCAGCCCTAGCCCTCACCCCCACTGGTCCTGTCCCTCCCTCCCTCCCCCCTCCGCCCAGGAGTGGAAGCTGGACACGCTCTGTGATCTCTACGAGACCCTGACCATCACCCAAGCCGTGATCTTCATCAACACCCGCCGGAAGGTGGACTGGCTCACGGAAAAGATGCATGCCCGGGACTTCACCGTCTCTGCCATGGTATGGGGGGCGGGGAGGAGCCAGGATGCCTGGGTTCTCTACCCGGCTCTGGGAGGGGAGTGGGGCCTGGTGGGTTAGAGCAGAGGGTGCTTGGAGCCAGGACACCTGGGTCCCACTCCAGCTGCATGGCTGTGGATTTATGGTGGGGTCCCCCATGGCCCCTCCATAGTGTACTCCATGCAAAAGCAGTTGGCCCCCCTGAACCATGGCCGCCCTAGTGCCTGTGGGTTGCGGTCCCTGAAATGGGGGGCACAGTTCTTGGAGTCCCACAATTGTGTGTGCCAGGTTGAGCGCACTTGTGGGAGTTGAGAGCCAGGACTCCTGGGTTCTGTCCCTTCCCCCTTCAGTGGCTGCTGGAAGGGGCAGGATTCTCCAGGATGGGGTTGCCCCAGAGATCTGGGGCGGGGGGGGGTACAGCATGAGACACCCCCCCCTGCTAATGACCCTCTTTTTCTCCTCCCCCAGCACGGAGACATGGACCAAAAGGAGCGTGACGTGATCATGCGTGAATTTCGCTCTGGCTCCAGCCGGGTCCTCATCACCACTGACCTGCTGGTGAGGAGACTTGGGGGGGCTGTGGGGAAGTGGAGCGGGGGTGTAGCAGGGAGGGGGCAAACCCTGGGGGGGGGGGGCAGTTACAGGGTGAGTTAATTTGGGGGAAGCTCCCTGTGGGCCAGTGTGAGGGCATTTGGGGGCTGGGGTTGGGTCTGCCCTATGGAGGGGCACTGGGGGGAAGCTGGAAAGATCCGGCCACACTTAAAATGGCTGCTGTCATGTGATGGCAGCCATCTTAGGTGTTGGTGAACCCAGGTGTCCAGGGTGTGGCCTCCAAGGAGATTCCCTCTCCGCCCAGCCCCCCCATGCTGTGTGCGGAATGTAGCTCCTTGGCACACCAAGGGGGGCTGCTCCGTTCGGTGGGCACCCCCACCCCTGGGCCTCAGCCACGGAACGGCAGCCAACAGCCAGGACACGGGCGCTGCCCCACGAGGGGGGGCCGGGGTCTGAACATTGGTGGTTCTTTCTCCCCACACCCCAGGCCCGTGGCATTGATGTCCAGCAGGTGTCGCTCGTCATCAACTACGACCTGCCCACCAACCGGGAGAACTACATCCACAGGTACCCCCTGCCCCTCAGTGCTGGGGAGAACCCAGGAGTCCTGGCTCCCAGCCCCCCCTGCTCTAACCCACCAGCCCCCACTCCTCTCCCAGAGCTGGGGAGAGACCCCAGGAGTCCTGGCTCCCAGCCCCCCCTGCTCTAACCCACCAGCCCCCACTCCTCTCCCAGAGCTGGGGAGAGACCCCAGGAGTCCTGGCTCCCAGCCCCCCCTGCTCTAACCCACCAGCCCCCCCCTCTCCTCCCAGAGCTGGGGAGAGAACCCAGGAGTCCCAGCTCCTCCTAGCCACGAGGCCCCAAGCAAGCCGGGGAGAGAACCCAGGCATCCTGCGCTCACCCCTTCTCCCCTCCCCCCAGGATCGGCCGAGGGGGGCGCTTTGGCCGGAAAGGGGTGGCCATCAACATGGTGACCGAGGAGGACAAACGCACCCTGCGCGACATCGAGACCTTCTACAACACCTCTATTGAGGAGATGCCCTTGAACGTGGCCGACCTCATCTGAGCGCCCCCCGGTGGGCGCCCCGGGCGCTGCCCCCGCGAGCTGCTGTCACGCGCTGGCTCCGGACACTTTTTTTTTAATTATTTTCCCTTTTTTTTCTCTCTCTCGTTTCTTTTTGTTTTGTTCTTTTGAATAAATGTCACTTTTTGGAGGTGAAAAAAATCCAATTTAGTGTTTTGTGGCATTTCTCTTGTTTGTCCACTTTTCGCTCTCATGCCTGGGGGCCAAACCTGGGGGGCCCCGGGCTCCAGATCCTCCTTTAACTGGAGTGGAGGCGTCCTGGCCTGTGGGTCCCCCCCCACCTCCCCGTTTCCTTCATGTTCCTGGAACAGGGTGTGGCTGGACTCCTGGGCTCTCAACAGCGAGCATAGAACCCAGGTGTCCTGGCTGTGATGGGCTAGAGAGAGAGACAGGGGGGAGAACCCAGGTGTTCTCTCCTTTTAATTGGGGGCAGGTGGGACCCAGGCATCCTGGCTCCCCCTCCTGTCCCCTGTATCCGCTAATACACCCCCTACATCTTCCCTGGGACTTGCCAGTTTCTATTCCCTGCTCCCACGTAGAATCCAGGAGTCCTGCTGTCCCAGCCCCTGAAGATCTGGCCATCTCTTAACGAGCCCCCCCTTCCCCAAAGCTACACCACCCTGATCCTGGTGCTAAATCGAACTCCTTGTGACTCGGACCTACCTCAGGGTTGGTAGCTGTTGGGGGAGGGAGCCCCCCAAATCAGTTGCCCCCAAAACATTAAGCTAGAAATTTCTCCCCCCTGCACTCAATTTTTTCCCCCATCCAACAAAATTGTGTGCGACCTTTACTTTTTTTTTGTATAGTATTTATTGAAAGGAAACAAACGTACCAAATAAAAATCTTCTTTCAAAATGGCAGCTGCTGTGGGTTGTTTTTGTAAAGGGGGGGTGGCCCCTCCCCCCCCAGGGGGGCTCAAGGCAGTTTGGCCGGCCCCCTCCCCCGAATCCCAGTTGGCTGGAGGAGGGGTGTCCTCTCTGTTCCTGCAGTCCTTTGCATGGCTAATCATCTCCCGAAGGCATTGGTGGGAGCGGTGGGATTCCAGAGTCTTGCATGGCCCATCCAGGTGCATGGGATGGGATGAGGAGAATCCCTTACCACAGCAGTCCCCTTAAGAGCCCATAGGGGGTAGTTCACACTACACTGGGCTGCCTTTTTTCTCTCTTCTTCCCCGGCCTTGCTGAGTGACACCTGGCATGTAGCAGTCCTCCCTCCTTGCCTCAGTTTCCCCACTGACATTGAGCTGATACCACCTTTGGCGGGAGGGCCTTGCAAGCTACTGACTAGAAGAGCAAGAGGTGGGGATTATAGCGGAGGGGGTTGGTGGCAGGGGGGGGGATCCCAGCTATTTCCTTGGCAGCTGGACTCATGAGTTGGGGGAGGGATGGTAAAGATGCTCCTGCCAGAGTGTCCCCTGCTACACAGTCGGGCTAGGAGTTCACACTCCTTTGACTCATAGGGGCCCTCAAGGCTTTAAAAAAAAAAAAAAGCGGGGGGGTGATAGTTGGGCTCTTAATGTGACTTGGGGATCATGGCTACTGTCCCCCCAAACAACACAGGAGGAAGGACAGGCTCCTGTATACAGCGGCGTCCATTCTTTACTTCCCCGTTTGATTGAGCTCCAGGAGTTCTCCCACTGCTGAAATCTTGTGGCGGGGAGTTCCATGGGTGAACAACCGGGCTTCCTGTTCTACTAGGCTGTCACGATACTTTGACCAGCTGTACCTCCTCCTGGGTCAGGGGTAGGAAACCCAGAAGTTCACAGGGCCTGGCCTTTGTCCCCCAGCTTGACAGTTTTGAACCCAGGTGTCCGAGCCCAAATCCACTAGGGGACAGGGCTGATAGAACCCAGGAGTCCGGGCTCCCAGTCCTGACAGTTTATCTGCCTTGAATCCCCCTGTTGCTACAACTGAGGTTGTAGCAGGACGGCTGGGTCCTGCCCCGGCTCCTCCGTGTGACTCTTAGCCCCTTAGCCCTCTCCCTGTTCACTGAGTGTCCTAGTGAATCTCCCCCTGGCAGCAGGAGTTCCGCAGGTCTCTCGCTTTAGGCTTTAATAAGCTGGCAATTGGCCGGCAAGGAGATGCAGGGGCGGAGCGTTCCCCGGGGCAGGAGTGGGGCCATGAGGCTGCCCCCTGGTGGTGATAAGGTGTAAGTTGCTTCCCTCCACAGCACCCCCAGTGGGAGACAGGAGCAAAGCGGGCTGGGGCCCTGGTGCAGGTCAGAGGTGAATTGTGTGTGTGGGGGGGAGGTTCATCTCCTACCCCGCCCTTTGCATCTAAAACGAACTGAGCTCCCCTGAAAGAAAACAAAGGCCAGCATGTGTCTCCCAGCCCCCACTCCCAGAGCCGGGGAGAGAACCCAGGAGTCCTGGCTCCCAGCCCCCCCCGCTCTAAACCACCAGCCCCCACTCCCCTTCCAGAGCTGGGGAGAGAACCCAGGAGTCCTGGCTCCCAGCCCCCCCTGCTCTAACCACCAGCCCCCACTCCCCTCCCAGAGCCGGGGAGAGAACCCAGGAGTCCTGGCTCCCAGCCCCCCCCCCCCCCCCCGCTCTAACCCACCCGACCGCACTCCCCTCCCAGAGCTGGGGAGAGAACCCAGGAGTCCTGGCTCCCAGCCCCCCCCGCTCTAACCACCAGCCCCCACTCCCCTCCCAGAGCCGGGGAGAGAACCCAGGAGTCCTGGCTCCCAGCCCCACTGCTCTGACCCACCAGCCTCCGCTCCCGTCCCAGAGCCGGGGAGAGAACCCGGGAGTCCGGGCTCCCTGTGACAACTTACTGGGGGGGGGGGTTCACGCCAATTTCCAAGGCATAAGCGGGTCTCACCCAGTTATGGGGCAGCCGGGACTCGCCCAGCCTGGGGGCTGAAGGCTGAGAGGAAGAAGCGAGGGGCATGGGCACTTTTACAGGCAGCTGGGGCAGAGCCGCACCTGGAGTGGCTTGGGGGGCTGGAACCGGCCACGCCCCAGACACCTGCTCGCCTCAAAGGTCGAGGGAACCTGCAACTATAAAGCAGGGGAGAGAGACACCCAGAGCCGGGGAGAGAACCCAGGAGTCCTGGCTCCAAGCCCCCCTTCTCTAACCCACCAGCCCCCACTCCCCTCCTAGAGCCGGGGAGAGAACCCAGGAGTCCTGGCTCCCAGCCCCCCTTCTCTAACCCACCAGCCCCCACTCCCCTCCCAGAGCCGGGGAGAGAACCCAGGAGTCCTGGCTCCCAGCCCCCCTGCTCTGACCCACCAGCCCCCACTCCCCTCCCAGAGCCGGTAGAGAACCCAGGAGTCCTGGCTCCCAGCCCCCCCTGCTCTAACCCACCAGCCTCCCCAGCTGCAGGCCAACCACGTGAAGGTCACAGGCCTTTCTTGGGGGCTGACTCAGCGCCGTCCACGGATCTTCATGGGGAACTGAAAGCCCTGAATCATCAGCCCCCTCCCCCCCCCCACCGGCCTGTGGTCCGAGGCAGCCAGAGTCCATCACAGGCACGAGTCCATCTTATGCGGCGTCCCGCCACCCCCAGCCCGGCCCCAGGGCCTATGTCATCTCAGCACCTGTAAAACCAGCCGCCCCGCCCCAGAGGTGGCCGCATCTCAGCACCAGGCGAGGGGTCCCTGTATAACCGGCCGCCCCGCCCCAGAGGTGGCCGCGTCTCAGCGCCGGGCGAGGGGTCCCTGGGGAACCAGCTGCCCCGCTCCAGAGGTGGGCGCATCTCAGCGCCGGGCGAGGGGTCCCCGTGTAACCAGCCGCCCCGCCCCAGAAGTGGGCGCATCTCAGCCTCGAGGACTTGTTATCTGTGCGTGTTGTTGGAGCTGGGAGGCGGGTGCACGACCTTGGAAAGGGAACTGGTTTCGTTTCCTTCAGTTTATCAGTGAAGTGCAGGACGGGACAGGAGGGAGGCACGGAGCAAGGGACGGACCCAGGGACGGACGGACAATTCAGCAGCCTCTCCAGCATGGGGATCCCGTCCCTGCTGCTCTGCCTGGCAGGTGGGTGCTGCTCTTTTCTACAGGTGGCATCTCTCTAACCCACCGTACCCCACTCCCCTCCCAGAGCCGGGGAGAGAACCCAGGAGTCCTGGGCTCCCAGCCCTCCTGCTCTAACCCACCAGCCCCCACTCCCCTCCCAGAGCCGGGGAGAGAACCCAGGAGTCCTGGGCTCCCAGCCCTCCTGCTCTAACCCACCAGCCCCCACTCCCCTCCCAGAGCCGGGGAGAGAACCCAGGAGTCCTGGGCTCCCAGCCCCCCCTGCTCTAACCCACCAGCCCCCATTCCCCTCCCAGAGCCGGGGAGAGAACCCAGGAGTCCTGGCTCCCAGCCCCCCACTGCTCCGACCCACCAGCCCCCACTCCCCTCCCAGAGCCGGGGAGAGAACCCAGGAGTCCTGGCTCCCAGCCCTGCCTGCTCTGACCCACCAGCCCCCACACCCCTCCCAGAGCCAGGGAGAGAACCCAGGAGTCCTGGCTCCCAGCCCCCCCCTGCTCCGACCCACCAGCCCCCACACCCCTCCCAGAGCCAGGGAGAGAACCCAGGAGTCCTGGCTCCCAGCCCCCCCCTGCTCCGACCCACCAGCTCCCACTCCCCTCCCAGAGCCGGGGACAGAACCCAGGAGTCCGGGCTCCCAGCCCCCCCTGCTCTAACCACCAGCCCCCACTCCCCTCCCAGAGCCGGGGAGAGAACCCAGGAGTCCTGGCTCCCAGCCCCCCCTGCTCTAACCCACCGGCCCCCACTCCCCTCCCAGAGCCGGGGAGAGAACCCAGGAGTCCTGGCTCCCAGCCCCCCCTGCTCTGACCCACTGGCCCCCACTCCCCTCCCAGAGCCGGGGAGAGAACCCAGGAGTCCTGGCTCCCAGCCCCCCCTGCTCTGACCCACCGGCCCCCACTCCCCTCCCACAGCCGGGGAGAGAACCCAGGAGTCCTGGCTCCCAGCCCCCCCCCGCTCTGACCCACCAGCCCCCACTCCCCTCCCAGAGCCGGGGAGAGAACCCAGGAGTCCTGGCTCCCAGCCCCCCCTGCTCTGACCCACCAGCCCCCACTCCCCTCCCAGAGCCGGGGAGAGAACCCAGGAGTCCTGGCTCCCAGCCCCCACCAACTTCCATTTAACTTTGTTCACCTGTGCGATAAAATCTGTTTTGCTCCGGGGTCATTTTTAAACAATGTTGGTTTTCCGCAAAGATTTGGGTGGGAAAAGGGGCATTTCCTGCCGGGTCGGCACTCACCGAAGCCGAACGAGTTGGTGGAGGCGGCTAAACTGGGGGGGTGGGGGGGCGGCTAAGCTCCCTTCCCCCGCCCCAGCCCCCCAAAATTGAATTTCCATGTTATTGTTTTCAGCAGTCAGCAGAAAACTGGCTGGGCATTCGGGGTTTGCTTGAGATCTTGGTGGGGAACCAAATATTGCCCCCTCCCATATTTGGCACAGAAAAAATTTGAAATTTGGACGATTCGCGTGGGTGGCACAAAGCCTCCGAAAATTTCACAGCAGAGAGGAGATTTTTATTTATTTTTGTATCGAACCAAAGGTTAACGTTACGCAATTCTGACAACGGAAATATTTTAAGATTTATAGTGCTCCGACTTGGCCACGAAAGCCTGAATCTGGGGTGGAAAAAAATGGGATTTTTTCTGTTTCCCCATCAGTTCCCCCCGCCCCACACAAAAAACAGGGACAATGTTCCTTTTCCCTGAAATGTTGGGTGAAAAATGAGCAAGAAAACCTACTTGATTTCAAAACACACATAAATCCATCATCCGCTAACAGATGTAACCCCACCCACCGTGTCTTGTGAATATCCCGGCTGCCAACAAGGTTATTTCAACGTTTTCAGACCATCGCAATCTGTGGAGTTGTCCTCAAAGTCCATTTTTTTGGTCCCCAAGAGAATGTTAAGCGGGGTTAACTCTGAAACCTACCGAGGGCACAATTGGAAACGGGCCACCAACTCTGCTGCTACATGAAACATAGCATCAGAGTGGGTGGCTGGACAAGGCAGGAAGGATTTTGCGGGGAGCTGGGGTAGGGGCTTTGCCCCTACTTTCTATCTCACAGGACCTATATTCTTAAATGGGGTGTTAACTCTGATGGTACATTTCATGTAGCAGCTGGTGTCGGCTGAGAGAGGATCACTTAGGGGGCAGGATTTGAGGGCACAATGTAATTGCGGGGCCCGCATCCTTTAGAATATGGAGGATTGAACCTGGATTTTTCGGGGGTGTTAATTCTGGACCCTAATGGTGGCAAAATGACTTGGTTCCCTAAAGAAGGTGAGTTAAAAGATTGTGCCTGACATGGGCATGATGGGCAAGGGGGCAGTCAGAGGGCAGAGGCTGTGGGAGGAGAGAAATTAGCAACCGGGTTAGCAACATGTGTGTTTACTCTGGACCCTAATGATGGCCACAGTAACACAACTAGCCAGGGGAGGCATATTCGTGCCCTGTATCTACTTTGGAGGTCTAATTGTTCCTCCCCACCATCTTCCTCACCCCTCTAGTCTGCATCTCCACCCTGCCTGGCGAGGGGGCCCAGGAACTCACCACACCCGGCTCCGGACTCGAGGCCCCGTGTGACGGCGACGGCTGCCCCCGCCATAAGAAATCGGCCACCCTCGTGCCGTCTTTCACCAAAACCACCGCCACCACGACCCACCACACGAAGCCCCCCACCACGACCCACCCAACCAATCACACCACGACCCACCCGGCCAATCACACCACGACCCACCACACGACGCCCCCCACCACGACCCACCCAGCCAATCACACCACGACCCACCCGGCCAATCACACCACGACCCACCACACGACGCCCCCCACCACGACCCACCCGGCCAATCACACCACGTCCCACCCAGCCAATCACACCACGTCCCATCCAGCCAATCACACCACCGTGCACACGACCCCCCACCTCACCACGGCGGGCCCGCCGGGGCCCCCGGATGTGGCGGTTGGGAACTACTCGGTGCAGAATGGGTCGGACGTCTGCCTCCGGGTGCAATCGGGCCTCCAGATCTGGGTCCGATATGAGAACGGCTCCAAAGCGCAGGTATGGGGAAGGGGAGGCTGGTGGGTTAGAGCGGGGGGGGGGGCTGGGAGCCAGGACTCCTGGGTTCTCTCCCTGGCTCTGGGAGGGAAGTGGGGGCTGGTCGACCAGAGCAGGGGGAGCTGGGAGCCAGGACACCTGGGTTCTCTCCCCGGCTCTGGGAGGGGAGCGGGGGCTGGTGGGTTAGAGCAGGGGGCTGGGAGCCAGGACTCCTGGATTCTCTCCCCAGGACTTGTGGGGTTCGGGTATGAAGGTGATACCAGGTCACCCAACTTCTTTCTCTCTTCCAGCTCTGGGGAGCTTTTGCCATTCAGCCGAACCGCACCAAGGTGTCGGGAAAATGCTCCGACGAGTCAGCCACCATGGAGCTCACCTTCGCTCAGGGCTTCCTGAACTTCACCTTCGTAAAGGTACCGACCGGGGGCGCTGTGGGGCAGGGAGGGAGGACTGGGCTCAGTGGGGGCGCTCTCCCCTGGCAGGCAGGACTGACCCGAGGGCGGCGCTAGGGGGTGCTGTGGGGCAGGGAGGGAGGACTGGGCTCAGTGGGGGCGCTCTCCCCTGGCAGGCAGGACTGACCCGATGGCGGCGCTAGGGGGTGCTGTGGGGCAGGGAGGGAGGACTGGGCTCAGTGGGGGCGCTCTCCCCTGGCAGGCAGGACTGACCCCAGGGCGGCGCTAGGGGGTGCTGTGGGGCAGGGAGGGAGGACTGGGCTCAGTGGGGGCGCTCTCCCCTGGCAGGCAGGACTGACCCCAGGGCGGCGCTAGGGGGCGCTGTGGGGCAGGGAGCGGGGCGGGGGTTGTATAAACAGCTGCTGTGCTGCACCCCAGAGGCGGCTGCATCACTGTGCTGGGCCAACGTTGAGGGTACAAACGTCTCCTGTCCCTTGTGTCTCCCCAGAATAAAACCCAGAACTCCGTCTACCTGCATGAGGTCCGAGCCAGCCTGACCGTCCAGTTCCCTGGGGCCACACGTGAGAACGGGGGTCGAGGCTGTGCGGGGGAAGGTTGGGAGGAGTTGGGGGAAAGGTTTAGGGCAATGGGGCACGTTCAGGGTCTCGGGGTGACATTGGGAGTTCAGGGTTGACTTCAGAGGCGTCAGGGTGACTTTGAGGGGTTGGGGTGACTTTTGGGGGCTCAGGGGGTTGGGGGTAACTGGGAATTTGGGGGAGTTGGGGTGACTGGGTATTTGGGGTGACTTTGAGGGGTTAGGGTGACTTTTGGGGGGTTGGAGGTGACTTTGGGAGTTCAGGGGAGTCAGGGTTATTGGGCGTTCGGGGTGACTTTGAGGGTTTGGGGTGACGGAAAGGTCAGGGTGACTTTGAGGAGTGGGGTGACTTTGGGGGATCAGGGGGTTGGGGTGAATTTGGGGAATCGGACGGCTTCGGGGTGACTTTGGGGGTTGGGGGTGATTTTGAGGAGTCAGGGGGACTTTGAGAAGTTGGGGTGACTTTGGGGGGTCTCGGGGATTGGGGTGACTGGGGGTTTCAGTTGACTTTGAGGAGTCAGGGGGACTTTGAGGGGTTCAGGGTGACTTTGGGGGCTCAGGGGTGACTTTGGGGGATCGGAGGGTTTGTGGTGACTGGGAGTTTGGGGTGACTTCGGGGGGCTCGGGGTGCCTTTCAGGGAAGGTTCGTGGCTCGTGGTCGGTGAGGTGGGTGATTTGGGGGGCTGGCTCTGATCTCTGCCCCCCTTACCCCCCCCCCCCAGAGAGGCAATTCATGGTGCAGAACGCCAGCCTGCGGGAGTTCGAAGCCCGGATGGGGCACTCGTACCAGTGCCAGAACCGCAGCCTGGCGCTGGGCCCGGCCTTCCACCTTGACGCCCTGCACGAGCGGATCCAGGCCTTCGCCCTGCCCGCGGGCGGCTTCGGGGAAGGTACCGGCCCCCCTCGGCCCCAGATCTGCCCCCCACAACCTCCCTCCTGGCCCCCCATTCCTGCCCCTTCACAGCCCCACGCTCAGCTCCCTCTCCCAACCCACATCCCCTCTGCTGCCCCATAAACCTCTCTCCCCCTGCCCCCCATTCCCCCTATCTGAGCCCTGCCCTGCCCCATAGCCCTCTTATCTCCCCCTGCCCCCCACCTCCCAGCATAGCCCCCCGGTCTCACCCCCTGCCCCTCCTCTCTTGCAGCCGAGCTGTGCCCAGAGGAGCAGCACAGCGCGCTAGTGCCCATCATCATCGGGGTGGTTCTGCTGGTCCTGATCCTGATCATCGTCATCGCCTACTTGGTGGGCCGGCGCAAGGCTCGGGGCGGCTACCAGACCCTCTGAGGGGCCGAGACACTGGGGGGGAATGAGGCCTGTCCCCTCAAGGGGGCGCCGGCTCCCACCCGGCCCCAGGGCGGGGACTGGCTGGCTCAGGGGGGTGGGGAATGGGGCAGGGGCCTGTCCCCTCTAGGGGGCGCCGGCTCCCACCCGGCCCCAGGGCAGGGACTGGCTGGCTCAGGGGGGTGGGGAATGGGGCAGGGGCCTGTCCCCTCTAGGGGGCGCCGGCTCCCCTCCGGCCCCAGGGCGGGGACTGGCTGGCTCAGGGGGGCGGGGAATGGGGCAGGGGCCTGTCCCCTCTAGGGGACGCCGGCTCCCACCCGGCCCCAGGGCAGGGACTGGCTGGCTCAGGGGGGCGGGGAATGGGGCAGGGGCCTGTCCCCTCTAGGGGACGCTGGCTCCCACCCGGCCCCAGGGCAGGGACTGGCTGGCTCAGGGAGGCGGGGAATGGGGCAGGGGCCTGTCCCCTCTAGGGGGCGCCGGCTCCCACCCGGCCCCAGGGCAGGGACTGGCTGGCTCAGGGGGGCGGGGGGCAGGGAACGGGGTCAGAGAACCATGTATTTTATTGTACTGATTAAATAAATTTGGGGTTGTTAGTAAATACGAGGACGGCTCAGTTACTGTCCGTGCACCGGCTCTTGGCAACATCCCAATGAGATTACCTGCCCCCCCCCGCAAAAAACAGCCCCCCCCCATAACAATTCTGTTCAACAATAAATGGGGATTACATCTCCTGGTCTTAAGGAGATGCGCCCACCTCTGGGGCAGGGCGGCTGGTTACGCGAGGACCCCTCGCCCGGCGCTGAGATGCGCCCACCTCTGGGGCGGGGTGGTGGCTGTTGAAAACATAAGTCTAGGACAAGGACTGGGGTGCTCCTGGGAGTGGGGCTCAGCAGGGGGTGCTCTCCCCCACAGGCCCCAGGGATGCTGGGCTGCAGGGAGGGTGTCGGGGTGTGGGGGCAGCCCAGCAGCCTGGCTGTATCCCGGCTCCCCATGGGGTGCCCAGTCTCCCAGGCGGCCCCAGCAGGGTCCCGTTAACTCAGCCGCGTGCGGGAACAGCCCCACCCGACTCCTAAGGGGAAGTGGGGGTGTCACGAGGCTGCTTCTGTCATTGCAGGGCAGGGACAGGGGCAGCACCCTCAGGCCACGCCCCTTTCTATGATCCATGATCAAGCCACGCCCCTTGCCTCACAAACCGCACCCTCTTCTAACTTCCATGACTAATCCACGCCTCCGGTATGAGTTTGCTCTTTAGCTCCACCCCCCCATGGATCCCATTCTCCCCGAGCCCTTTAAACCACGCCCTCTTTTCAAGCGTCCTGCAGCAAGCCCCGCCCCCCTCCACAAGTCCTTTATTCCATTGGCATTTATAAAGATGCGGCCACCTCTGGGGGGGGAGGCTGGTTACAGAGGGACCCTGCGCCCAGCACTGAGATGCGGTCACCTCTGGATGGGTAGACTGGCTGGACAGACAGATACAGCCCCTCCCTGCATGTCCTCCTTGCTGTCCATCTGGAAGGCCAGCCAGCCAGCCAGCCAGAGCTGCTGAACGAGCCGGGCTAGGGCTGACCAGGCAGCTATGGGGTGGGAGTGGGGCAGAGAAAAGGGTCAGGTGTTGGCGGACAGTTACAGCACAGCTCCTTTGGGTTGAAGTTTTCGTTTATTGTGGCTACAGAGAATCCAGGCGTCTGGTTCCTCCCAATATCCCCTCCCCCACTGCCCACCCCCCACTTCAACTGCCCCTTCCCTCCCACACCCCAGTTCTGACACCCTGCCCCTACCCACACACCTGCCTGGCACCCTCACTTCACCTGCCTCCCTACCCCCACCCACAGGAGAGGCAATTTCAGGTTGTGGCCGGGAACCTTCAGCAGATTAAGCAGGAAGGCTGGAAGCCAGGACGCCTGGGTTCTCTCCCTGGCTCTGGGAGGGGAGTGGGGTCTGGTGGGTTAGAGCAGGGAGAGGGCTGGGAGCCAGGACTCCTGAGTTCTATCCCTCAGTCCCGCAAGGTCAGAGCCAGCGCTTCACGGATCTCAGCCGCGGCGCCCTCCTCTCCCTCCCCGTCCTCGAAGGGCTCTTCCTCCTCCTCCTCCTCCTCTTCCTCCACCATCCAGCGGGGCTGGAAGACGTCGCCGTGCATCTCGCAGACGTTGTGGAGGGTGGAGCAGGCGGCGATCAGGGTGGGCAGGAAAGAGACGTCCGTATCGTTGCGTTTCTGCAGGCAGCGCCAGCGACCCCTGAGGCGCCCGAAGGCCACCCCCACCACGGTGCGGGCGGCAGCGGCGTACTCATTAAACCGCCTCTGGGCCGGCGTGAGCTCCCCGGCCCGGTAAGGCCTCATCAGCCAGGGCAGGAGTGGATAGGACGGGCCACCCAGAAGGTAGACGGGCACCTGTACGCCTCCCACGTCCCGGGCCGCCCCGGGGAAGAGCTCCCCCTGCTGGGCACGCTGGTAGAGCTCGGAGGCCCGGAGCACCTGGGCGTCAGTCTGCCTCCCCGGGCAGCCGACGTTGACGTCCCAGAAGCAGCCGCGGGCGTCGACGGCAGCCTGCAGCACCACCGAGTGCCAGCCCCGGCGGTTGAAGTACCCAGCGGCGTTCTCGTTGGGGGCCCGGATGGGGATGTGCAGGGCCCCCAGGACGCCGGCCAGCTGCGGTGGGGCGGGGAAGCCAGCGGCCCGGGGCCCGGCGGGGGCGGCCACGTAAGCCGGGGTGAGGATGGCCACCACGGCCTCGCAGACGTCGCGCAGGATCTTGCAGACGGTGGAGCGGGAGACGCCGAACTGCTGCTCCACGGCCCGGTACTCGGTGCATGCACCCAGGCGCCACAGGGTCATGGCCAGGCGGACCTCGGCGGGGATGGCCCGGCGCATGTTGGTGTCCCGCCGCTGGATGGCCCCCCGCAGCCGCCCACAGAGGTAGTCGAAGGTGGCCGGGCCCAGGCGGAAGTTCTCGGCCCACTCGCCGGGCCCGAAGGCCTTGGCCCGCACCGTGTCCCAGAAGGCCGAGCTCCGGGCCTTGCTCCACAGCCGCCGCTCCCGGGCCGGGGCGGGTGGCGGCGGCGGCGGGAGGAGCGGGAGGCCGGCCGGGCGGGGGCCGGGCCCGGACGCCGGGGTCCCCGCCAGCCAGAGCAGGGCGAAGCGGCGGCCCCAGCGGGCCCGGGCCCGGCGGCGGCGGGCGGCCCGGTGGCGGCGGGCGGCCTCCCGCAGGCGGCGGCCCCGTTGCAGCCGCAGGTAGTAGAGGAGGCAGAGGGCCACGGCCCCCCGGCTCAGGGCAGGGAGCGGGCAAGATGGCGGAGCTGGGGCGGCCATCTTGGGTTGGCCAAAGTTTGGTCAAGGCAGTGACGGAGTGGGGGGAGGGGCGCTAGGGCGCATGCGCGGGAAGGGAAAGAAGGGGAGGGTTTGAGGAAAGAGCACATGCGCGGGGAGGAATGGGAGATGGTTGGGAGGGGATGGCGCATGCGCGGGGAGGAAATGGAGACGGTGGAAGGGCTGGGCGCATGCGCGAGGAGGAAATGGAGACGGTGGCGGGGCAGGGCGCATGCGCGAGGAGTGAAGGGGCGGTGGAAGGGCTGGGCGCATGCGCGAGGAGGAAATGGGGACGGTGGAAGGGCTGGGCGCATGCGCGAGGAGTAAGGGGGGGCGGTGGAAGGGCTGGGCGCATGCGCGAGGAGTAAAGGGGGCGGTGGAAGGGCTGGGCGCATGCGCGAGGAGTAAAGGGGGGCGGTGGAAGGGCTGGGCGCATGCGCGAGGAGGAAATGGGGACGGTGGAAGGGCTGGGCGCATGCGTGCCCCATCGGACACATGGCGCATACTAGGCTTTGCCCGCGCTTCCCCTTTGTCGCTCCCCTCCGTTGCGCATGCGCCGCAGCGAGCGGGCGCGACACAGGCGCCTGCCTACTGCGGAGGGGGGACTCTGCGGAGCGAGGGCGTGCGCGTGCGCACCAGGCGTGTAACTCAGGGAGGTTCCCGCGCGCGCACCGACTCCGGGGCGGCTGGCGCGTGCGCAGTGAGTGGAGCCGTGGGCGACTCCGCGCCTGCGCCGTAGGAACCCTGGCACCATGAAGGCGGAAGCGCCGGCAAAGCCGCTGTGGGAGTGTCGCCATTTTCCAAAATGGCGGCGGCGCTGCAGGGGCTGCTGGTCCCGCACCTGCTGCCCGAGCGCTGCTACGACGAGCTTTTCCTGCGCTTCAACCTGCTGCACGGTGAGCGCGCGCCCCTCCCGCCCGGACCACACCCCCTGGTCGGCATGGCGAAGCAAGGCGGCAGCCCTCCGGCGCTCCATAGGCGCGGGGCGGAAGCGCCGCGTGCCACCGCCATGTTGGTGCGGGGCGGAAGTACGACGTGGAGCCGCCATGTTGGTGCGGGGCGGAAGTCCTGCCTGAGGCGTGCCGCCGCCATGCTCGTGAGGGGCGGAAGTGCCCCAGAAGTGGGGTTCCAGGGGGAAGGGTGACCCCAATTCTCAGCCCGCTCCCCTGGGATGACACATCCCGGCCACTGCCTCCCACTTAGGTGGGGGGACAATGGAGGCGCAGTGTGGGTTGTTTGGGGCAATTGGACAGGGGCGGTGGGGTGGGGGCCTGGGGGAGCAGTGGGGGTTGGGTAGGGGACGGTGGGGTCGGGGGGCTGGGGGAGCAGTGGGGGTTGGGTAGGGGACGGTGGGGTGGGGGTGCGGGGGGAGCAATGGGGGTTGGGTAGGGGACAATGGGGTAGGGTAGGGGTGCCAGGGGAGCAGTGGGGGTTGGTTGGGGGTCGGTGGGGTAGGGGGGCTGGGGGAGCAGTGGGGGTTGGTTGGGGGTCGGTGGGGTAGGGGGGCTGGGGGAGCAGTGGGGGTTGGTTGGGGGTCGGTGGGGTAGGGGGGCTGGGGGAGCAGTGGGGGTTGGGTAGGGGACGGTGGGGTGGGGGTGCGGGGGGAGCAATGGGGGTTGGGTAGGGGACAATGGGGTAGGGTAGGGGTGCCAGGGGAGCAGTGGGGGTTGGTTGGGGGTCGGTGGGGTCGGGGGGCTGGGGGAGCAGTGGGAGTTGGGTAGGGGAAAATGGGGTAGGGTGGGGGTGCCAGGGGAGCAGTGGGGGTTGGTTGGGGGTCGGTGGGGAAGGGGTGACGGGGGAGCAGTGGGGGTTGGTTGGGTGGCGATGGGGTAGGGTGGGGGCTCAGTGGGGCAGGGCAGTAGCTACCATGGGGACCAAGGGGGAAATTGAGGGTGTGGGAGCCAGGCACTCCTAGGGGGCCGAGGCCTGGAGGGAAGGGGGCAAGCAGGGGGTGGGAAGGAGCTGGGGGAGCCCAGCGCACAGGGAACCGGAGTCACCCCGAGACGTCAGGGGTCGGGGGAGCCATAACGCAGAGGGCCGGGGAGTGGATGCCCAGAGAAACACCCGACATGGGGGGCCCAGGGGAGCTGGCCCGTGGGGGGGGGGGGCAGTTGTAGAGGAATGAGGGATGGGGACCGGTAGGGTCAGCATGGGGCGGGGTCCCAGGGAAATCCAGGGGGCAGCAGACACTGGCTGGGGGCAGAGGGCGGCCATGGGGCTGCTGGGGAAGGGGCAAAGGGGGCAGCCGGCTAAGGACACCCCAAGAGGCCGTAGGGTTGCGGGCGCCGGTGAAATCCCCAGGTGGGGAGGATGTGAGGTTCCCGGGGGGCATAAACTCCACTGTGGAGGCCCAGGGTCGCTGGTGGCCTGACTTGGACGCCCCCCCCCTTCTCCCTCTCTGTTTTCATCCAGTTCCCTGCCTGAAGATCGTGATCAGCAAAGGGCTGGGACTCGCCATCGTCGCGGGGTCACTGATGGGTACGGACCCGGCTCCCTCTCTGGGCGGGGAATGGGGCAGGGACCTGTCCCCTCTAGGGGGCGCCAGCTCCCACCCGGCCCCAGGGCAGGGACTGGCTGGCTCAGGGGGGCGGGGAATGGGGCAGGGGCCTGTCCCCTCTAGGGGGCGTCGGCTCTCACCCGGCCCCAGGGCGGGGCCTGGCTGGCTCAGGGGGGCGGGGAATGGGGCAGGGACCTGTCCCCTCTAGGGGGTGTCGGCTCCCACCCGGCCCCAGGGCAGGGACTGGCTGGCTCAGGGGGGCAGGGAATGGGGCAGGGGCCTGTCCCCTCTAGGGGGCGTCGGCTCTCACCCGGCCCCAGGGCGGGGACTGGCTGGCTCAGGGGGGCGGGGAATGGGGCAGGGACCTGTCCCCTCTAGGGGGTGTCAGCTCCCACCCGGCCCCAGGGCGGGGACTGGCTGGCTCAGGGGGGCGGGGAATGGGGCAGGGGCCTGTCCTCTCTAGGGGGCGTCGGCTCTCACCCGGCCCCAGGGCGGGCACTGGCTGGCTCAGGGGGGCGGGGAATGGGGCAGGGGCCTGTCCTCTCTAGGGGGCATTGGCTCCCACCCGGCCCCCTGCCTGATGTGCTCCCCGTCTCCCCGCAGTGAAGCTGCCCCAGGTGTTTAAAATCCTAGGGGCGAGGAGCGCCGTGGGGCTCAGTCTCCAAGCCATCCTGCTGGAGCTGCTGGCCATCACCGGCACCATGGTCTACAGCCTTGCTAACGGCTTCCCCTTCAGGTGAGCCTGCGCCGCCGCCCCGCGCCACCAGGGGGTGCCCCCGCCCCTGACAGGGAGCTGAACCCAAGCGGGGTCAGGCCAGGTCAGCACTGGGGTGGGAGAGCTCTGCTGGGAGCCGGACTCCTGGCTCTGGGAGGGGAGTGGGGGCGGGTGGGTCAGAGCAGCGGGGCTGGGAGCCAGGACTCCTGGGTTCTCTCCCCGGCTCTGGGAGGGGAGTGGGGGCTGGTGGGTCAGAGCAGGGGGGCTGGGAGCCAGGACTCCTGGGTTCCCTCCCCGGCTCTGGGAGGGGAGTGGGGGCGGGTGGGTCAGAGCAGCGGGGCTGGGAGCCAGGACTCCTGGGTTCTCTCCCCGGCTCTGAGAGGGGAGTGGGGGCGGGTGGGTCAGAGCAGGGGGGCTGGGAGCCAGGACTCCTGGGTTCTCTCCTCGGCTCTGGGACTCTATTGGGGCGCTGGGCAGGGGGCTGGCTGGCTCGGGGGGCAGGGTTTTTCGGGCGGACCAAACCCCGTGTTTCCCCCCCCCGCAGCGCTTGGGGCGAGGCGCTCTTCCTCATGCTGCAAACCGTCGCCATCGGCTTCTTGGCCCTGCACTTCGGGGGACGCACGGCACAGGGTGAGTGGGGCGCGGTTCCCATGCCAGGGCGGGGGGGAGCGGGTGGATCCCTGCAGGGGGGGGAATTTAACCCTTTCCCGTCTCTCCCCCCGGCCAGGTGTCTCCTTCCTGGTGCTGTATTTCGCTCTGCTCTGCCTGCTGCTCTCCCCCCTGGCCCCTCGGCCCGTGGTCACCCTCCTGCAAGCCACCAACATGCCCGCCATCGTCATCAGCAGGGTAAGGGGCCTGTCCCCTCTGGGGGGCGCCAGCTCCCACCCGGCCCCGGGGCGGGCACTGGCTGGCTCAGGGAGGCGGGGAATAGGGCAGGGGCCCGTCCCCTATAGCGGGGGCGCCGGCTCCCATCCGGCCCCAGGGCGGGGACTGGCTGGCTCAGGGGGGCGGGGAATGGGGCAGGGGCCTGTCCCCTATAGCGGGGGCGCCGGCTCCCACCCGGCCCCAGGGCTGGGACTGGCTGGCTCAGGGGGGCAGGGAATGGGGCAGGGGCCTGTCCCCTCTAGGGGGCGCCGGCTCCCACCCAGCCCTGCATGCAGGGGGTTGTGGCTCAGCGGGCACACTAGTGGTGGGGGGCTGAGTGTATTTTGGGGGGGCAGCAGGATTCATGCCATAGTGGATGTGGACCAGCTCCTTACCCCCGCCAAAGGGCTTGGGGGTCACAGGGCATGGGGGGGGGCAAATCTGTCCAAGCTACTGATCTGGGGGGGGGTCTCGTCTCTTCCCCCCCACTCCCCCAGCTACTCCAGGCGGCCACCAACTACCGCAACGGGCACACGGGGCAGCTGTCGGCCGTCACTGTCTTCCTGCTCCTCGGCGGCTCGCTGGCCCGGATCTTCACCTCCATCCAGGTAGCCGGGGGGCACAGGGCACTGGGGAGGGGGTGTTGCCTCCCACAATCCCTCTGAGCATGTACCTGTCATGATCCTGGGCACAGGGGATCCCTAGAGGGCACAGTCTGCGGGCCCCTGACCCCGCCCTGGGGCGGGATGGGAGCTGGCGCTCCCTAGAGGGGACAGGCCCCCAGCCCCATTGCCCGCCCCCCTCACCCTCCTCCATCTGTCCCCCTCCAGGAGACGGGCGACCCCCTGATGGCTCTGACGTATGTCGTCTCCTCTGTCTGCAACGGCATCATTGCGGGCCAGCTCCTCTATTACTGGCATGTGCCGGCCGGCGCGGGGGCCAGGAAGAAGCGGGAATAGAGGGGACCCCCCCGCGGAGTCTGACCGGGGCCCCCTGTAGGGGGAGTGGGGGCTGCCCCCCGCCCCGCGCTGCCATCTGAGCCATATCAAGGGGGGGCAGGGTCCCCGTCTGGCTCTACCGGTGCCCCCTAGAGGGGAACCCACTCAGCCTGGTCTGCCCCCCCGCAGCTGGGCTCCGGCAGGGAGGCGGGAGCAGGTCTGTAAACTGCCCTCCCCTCCCCCCCCCCCCGTGAGGTAATTAAACGCTGATTGGCCAGGGGCTCCCGGCTGTGCCCATCCTGCTCAGGGGGGCGGGGCAGAATCTCTGGGACTCCCTGCTGCAGGGTGCGGAAGGTTGAATTCGGATGGGGGGAGCAGGCATGGAAACCCCCAGCCCCTCCTCCCCTGCCCCCTGGCAGCTAACGAGCTCGGTGCTAATCATGCCAATTAGTCACTGCCCTTCTGCCTCCCTGCCCCTCCTGGTGCTGGGATCCTGAACTGGGGGCAGGGCAAAGCCGAACCGGGCACAGAGGTGGGTGGGGGATGGTGGGTTAGAGCAGGGGGCTGGGAGCCAGGACTCCTGGGTTCTCTCCCAGGGGCTGGGCTCATCCCATGGGCCCCCCCCCCCAGCAGGTTTCCCTATGTGATTCACCCCTTCATGTCAGAACAGGCGGGGGCCAGGCCCTTCCCTGGTTACCATGGCAACTGGGTGGGGTGACAAGGAAGGCACTGGTGTTGTAGCTAGGACAGAAGACCGTTACCTGGGCAACGGCCCCATCCCGTCCCACCCCCCTCCCCTTCCCTGGCACATGCGGGGTTAACTCTTTAGGGCCTCTCTGAGTAGCTGGGGCTGTGGGTGGGGGGCACCGGCAGAGCTGGGGGGGGCCAGGGAGCTGGGAGGGGCAGAGGTGTGGGTCCGGAGTGAGGGGCATTTTCCTTTCCTCCATTGTCTTTCTCGCTCGCGGGGGTCAAACCCCACAGCATTTTTTTTTGGCAGGGCGCGGTTTGATCTGGTTCCTGCCCCCCCCCCCCCGAACATCTCATCTCTCCTTTACCCCCTCCCCCCTCCCCAGTAACACCCTGGGGTCAGGGCCGTCTCTAGGAACCAGGTTTATTCTCTTTACAAGATACGTTGACAAACAGCATTAAGATGCGCCCCCCCCCCCCACCTTCTCTGGGGAGCACAATCTCCCCCACTGCTCCAGACTGTCCCTCTATGTGCACCCCCTTTTTCAGTCCCCCCTGACTTTTCTAGGCCCCCCCCCACTCCCTCCCCCCTTTCCAGCTCCAGTGCTAGGGGAATGGATTTGGGGGGGATGGCTGCCAGCGAAGAGTTAACAAAGGGGGTGATTTTAAAGTGGAGGGGGGAGAAGGGGCGCTGGGGGAGGGGAAGAGTCTGCACTCTGCCCCCACAGCCCCCCCTGCTGGGGCTGGAGTCGCAGAGAGCTCCCCCCAGCGTTCCCCCAAACTTTGTTCCTCTTCGAGGCTTTTCTTCTTTCCGTATAAAAACCCAGCGTCCCCGCCCCCCCTCGGTCCCAGCCCGCCACGGGCTAGAGGGGCGTCAGCGGTGCTGGCCCGGGGGGCTCGTAGGGCAGCGGCGGGAAGCCCTCACCCACGTCGCAGGCCTGCAGCCCGTAGGCAGCCATCATGTCGCGGAAGTCGGGCGGCAGCACCCCCGGCGGGTGGGGGGCAGGGTCTTGCTTGTAGGGCATCGGGGGGCCATAGGACAGGCCACTGTGGGGGGCGGAGGGGGGGAAGAGAAGAGGGGTTAACCAGATGGATAATTACAGTTGCAGAATGAGGAGAGGAGAGAACCCAGGAGTCCTGGCTCCCAGCTCCCCCTGCTCTAAACCACCAGCCCCCACTGCCCTCCCAGAGCCAGGGAGAGAACCCAGGAGTCCTGGCTCCCAGCCCCCCCTGCTCCAGCCCCCACTCCCCTCCCAGAGCCGGGGAGAGAACCCAGGAGTCCTGGCTCCCAGCCCCCCTGCTCTAACCCCCAGCCCCCGCTCCCCTCCCAGAGCCGGGGAGAGAACCCAGGAGTCCTGGCTCCCAGCCCCCCCCTGCTCTAACCACCAGCCCCCACTCCCCTCTGAGAGGGCTGGGAGCCCGGACCCCTGGGTTCTCTGCGAGCTCTGGACAATGTTATGGGGGGGACACCGCCCTGCAGCTGCAGGAAAAGTCCCCCCCCCCCCAGGGCTGGGTGAGCCAGGGCTGCATTCCTCAGCTGGCCTGTTAATCCGGTTCTGGGTGTGAGCAGCTCCCCCGTGGCCTGCCCCAACCTGCCCACTCCCTCCCGCAGGCGGGATGGAACCCATGGGTCCTGGCACCCACCTTCCCCTCCAGAGAACCCCGGAGTCCTGGGCGCCTGCTGGCCTCCTCTTCTCCGTCAGTGGGCGATGGAGTGGTTAGAGCAGGGGATGCTGGGAGTCAGGAGTCCTGGGTTCTGTGACTTGTGCCTCGGTTTCCCCTCCCCTGGGCACTGGCTCCTGCACCCAGACACCCCCGTGGTGAGGAGCCAGCTCAGGGATTGGCTGAGGCCTGGCCGGGTCATGACCCTTCGCTCAGGGCACGGTGAATACCAGCCGCAGGGCGGGTGCTGCCTGGCACCCAACCCCACCCTGCTCCTGGCCGGGACCCAAAGCCCTAGGGCCCTGGGCGGGGTGGGCATATCCTGGCACACCAAGGAGCCAGGACTCCTGGGTTCTCTCCCCGGCTCTGGGAGGGGAGTGGGGGCTGGTGGTTAGAGCAGGGAGCCAGGACTTCTGGGTTCACATACCAAAGGACTGGTGCCCCATCATGCCCTCAGCAGCTGGCACTGACTCACCTGGTTAACAACAGTTAACATGCAAATTCTGGGGCTGGTGCCCGCTTGGTCCCAACCAGCACCTGAACCTGGTGTATGTTCCCCCCCTGTGCCCAGCGTTGAGATGTGCTCACCTCTGGTTACCCAGGGACCCCTCACCCGGCGCTGAGACGTGCTCACCTCTGGGGCGGGGCGGCCGGTTACCCGGGGACCCCTCGCCCGGCGCTGAGATGTAGCCACCTCGGGGGTTGGTTATACACGGACCCCTCAGCCGGCCCTAATTTCAACCATGCCTGGCCTGGGGAAAGAGGGAATGTAGCAGCCCCCCCCACCCCTTGCTAATCCCCCCCATTTCCCCAGTAAGGAGGCACCGTTGGGGGTCTCCCATTCACCCGAGGGGACGGGAAGCGCGGGCAGGACCCACCTGTACCCTCCAGCTGCGTTCCCGTATCCCGCGGCAGCCGGGCACGGCGGGTAGCGGGCTGGCTGGTGGCCCAGGGGCTCGCCGTAGCCCCAGGCCCGGGTGGCAGGCAGCTGGGGGGGCGGGCGGCCCCCCGGCGGCGGCGGCTCCTTGGCGGGGGCCCGGCCCTTGCGCCGGGGTCGGTACTTGTAGTCAGGATAGTCCCGCATGTGCCGGGCCCGGAGCCGCTTGGCTTCCTCCACGAAGGGGCGTTTCTCGGCCTCGGGCAGGCGGCGCCAGGCGGCCCCCAGGCGCTTGGAGATCTCCGAGTTGTGCATCTTGGGGTGCTCCTGTGCCAGGCGCCGGCGCTGCCCGCTGGACCACACCATGAAGGCGTTCATGGGCCGCTTCACCTTGTCTGGGGGGTCGCCCCCCGCCGCCGCCCCCTGCCCCTCGGCCATGCCCGGCCCGTCTGAGCCCGCCCGCACCTGGGCAGCCAGATATAGCAGGGCTGGGACCACGCCCACTGGGGGGTGGAGCCTCCCTGCCAGGAACCATGGGCCCGCCCACCCCCACCAGGCTCCTCCCCACACATATCCTGGCTCCCACCCCCATCCCAGAGCCGGGGAGAGAACCCAGGAGTCCTGGCTCCCAGCCCCCCCTGCTCTGAACCACCATCTCCCACTCCCCTCCCAGCGCTGGGGAGAGAACCCAGGAGTCCGGCTCTACGACAGGGGGGCAGAACCTCACCCCGCTCAGCCGTGAATATTCCCTCCCTCCCCACAGGTCCCTGCCTAGTACGTCATCTCCCCCCTGTGGCCAGTCCTAGGAATTACACCTGCTCCTGCTTGGGGCCCCCCCACCAAGTAACACATTAGGCCCCCACCACCCAGAGACAGGTCAGTGACCCCCCCCCCCAGGGGCTGTCACTGAGCTCATCCACTGACCCCTTCCCCCCCAGTGCATGGGTCCACCAGGCCCCCAGCACTGGAGGGGAACATGCTGTGGGAAGGAACCAGTCAGCTTACCCCCCCCCCCCCCAGGCTGGAAAATCCACCCCCCCCAGCGGGCAGAACCATCAGCCCCCCAGCTCTTGGGGGGGGGGGAAGGGGGAGAAATGTGCCTTGGGAAGGAACCAGCCAGCTTGCTTCCCCCTGCCCCCACCCAATCCAACTGGCTAATGGGGGGGGCTGGGGGTTAACGACGGGGGGGAAATTAGGGTGTGAATCCGTGACCCCTCCACAGCGAGTGAAGGGTGGGGAGCTGATGTCCGTTCTTTTCGGTGGCTTTATTGAAGATTGCGGGGGGGGGGGTGTCTGTGGGGGTGATTTTCTGCCCTCCCCCCACGTTTCCGGGGGGGGGGTGCAGGGAGGGGAAGACACAGCAGCGTTTGCGTACGAGTTTGGTTCTTTATTCTCTTTTAAATACTGTACAGTGAAAAATAAATAATGTCTCAACCGTCACAGCTCGATTTTGCCCCCCCTTCCTGGCAAAGTGACACTGGTGGGGGGGCCACGCGGCTCTACCCTCTCTGCCCCCCCCCAGTCTGCCACAGTGTACCCAAAAAAAAAAAAAAAAAAAATATACCTGCTGTGTTTGTATTGCCTAGAAACAAAAATTCCCCCCGCGCTCCCCGCCCCGTGGTACCTTCTGATGTTTTTTTTAAGGGGGAGGGAAATAAACAGCGCGGCAGCCGCCCCCCCGCTCCATCTTTACCGAAATCCTTGTGTGAGCGAACTAGGCGGAAGGGAAAATGACCGAAAAAAAGGAAGGGAAGCGACGCGCGTTCAGAAGGCACAAAAAAATCCTCGCTCTGGTTTCAACCCGCGGCCGGCTTGCGGTTCCTGGCTCGAACGGAGTCGTCAAAAACGGACACACAATTAGGAGATAATTAATTTGTTTTTTTTACTGTTGAGGCCCCTTGCCTGAGGGGGGGGAGGGGGAGCCGCGCCCCTTGCCCCAGCAAGAATCCGGTTGCCTGTCTCTTGATTGGTCGGCGCCTAACGAGCCGTAAGAGCTTGGCTATCTTTGGCAAGCTTCCGACAAGCACTAGAGGAATTATCAATCGTTGAATAAATGGTTCGTTAACAAGAGGTCGGTGGGCGTGTTTAACGATGACGCAAGCAGGGCGGAGTAGGGTCAGTTAGGCAGGAAGCAGTGGGCGCAGCTCTCCTGGCGCGGCGCTTATGACAGCCCGTTCACCATGGCAGCCGGCTCCTCGCCGTTCTCCGATGGGCCGTTGGCCACCTTGCCGGTTGGCTCTGCCTGCAGGGAGGAGGGAGAAGGTCTCAAGAGGGGCTTGGAATAAGCCCCGCCCCAAGCTGGCTCCACCCGCCACTGCCGGCTCCACCCCTACCTTTTGTCTCGGTATGTCGTCTTCGGTGGATTTTTCCCGGGGCTCCTTCTGCGGGGGCCGCTGGCGGCTCTGGGACTCGGCCCGGGAGATGTAATCGGCCACGGTCACTGGAGGGGAGGGAGTGGGCGCTGGGTTGGGGACAGCTGCCAATCCCCACTCCCGCCCGCCCCCCTGACACGCGCACAGCAAGGACAGAACGCCAATGGGGGAGAGGGGGAGGGGTGAGAGACAGACCCAGGAGTCCTGCGAGCCCAAAGTGAGGTGACGCTGGCCACCGGGCTAAACCAGAGCAGCCTCTGGGCTGCTCTAACGTGTGGGAGTTCTGGCCACACCCCCGATCTGTCCCGGAAATGGGGCCCCGCTGCCAACACCCGGCGCAGGGAGGGGTCCCAGGGCAGCTCCTGCCCCACCGTTCACACCCCACACGGAGGCATTCAGGGCTGTAGCAGAAGCGAGAGCTAAGCCCAGAGCACCAGGATCCCCTGCCCGGCCCCGCTGGACCCCCGTACCTGGCTGCCGGTCCCGGCTGATGGAGCCGTCCATGCGGTTGCCACGGTTACGGCGGCGACGGCTCCGGTTGCGTCTCTGAGGCTTCGATTCATCCTCTGGGAAAGCAGGGAGCAGAGATGGAGATGAACCCAGGTGTCCTGCCTCCTGGCCCCCTCCACCCCACTCCCTTCCCAGAGCTGGAGAGAGAACCCAGGCGTCCAGCTCCCAGCCCCTCCCCCACTCCATTCCCCTCTCCTCCCAGAGCCCAGGGAGAGAACCCAGGAGTCCTGGCTCCCAGCCCCCCTGCTCACCCATGCCGTTCTCGTTGACAGACATGTTGTCGGACTCAGCAGCGCCGTCCATCATGGTGGCGTCGTCGTCGGTGCGGCGGCGGCGGGAGCGGCGGCGCCGGTTGCTGACGGGCTGCGACTCGCTGCCATCGGTGTCAGCCGTCTGGTCAGTCTCCGTGTTGTCAAGCAGGCTGTAGGGGTTGCTGTCCGGGTCCTTGAGCACTGGGGGGGAGGGGGCAGACTTCAGCACGGAGTAACACACCGGGCACAGAGAACCCAGGAGTCCAGGATCCCAGCCCCACCCCCGACTGGACTCCCCTTCATTCTGAGTCAGGACGCTGGAACATGGCATCTGGTTATACATCACTGAGACGCAGCCACCTCTGGGGCGGGGCAGTTGGTTACCCAGGGACCCCTCACCTGGCGCTGGGATGCAGCCGCCTCTGGGACAAGGTGGCTGGTTACACGGGGACCAGTTGCCCGGCACTGAGATGCGGCCACCTCTGGGGCAGGGCACAGCAGCTGGTTACACAGGGATCCCTGAGCTGGCGCCAAGATGCAGCCACCTCTGGGGCGGGGCACAGCCGCTATTTAACAGCAACACCTGGTCACCTGAACTGATGGAGGAGCTGTTGTACTTGCTGCCTCCGCCCCCTCGGGGGGCCGGGGTGGGACCCCGCCCTCGCCCCAACACCGGGCGCCTCCGGCTGTCCTCGGGGCGGGGATCTCTCTCGCCGTCGTCCCTCTTCTCCGACTCGGTCTCTGAAGCGTTGGACAGGTCTGAGTTGGTACCTGGGAGGGCAGAGCAGGGGGACGCGTGAGCCGCCGTTGGTGGGGGCTGATCTGTACTGGGGGGGATCCCCAAAGCTGTAGGAGGGGCAGGACACACAATACCCCGGGGAAGCGTTGCTGAAATACAGCCACCTATGGGGTGTGGCCCGTCAGTCAACCCGCCCCCACCGTGAAGAAGGGGACATTTTGGCCAAGGCGCCGTGGGGCCCGTTACCGTAGCCGGAGTTGGGCCCCCGGCGCCCACGGCCTCGCCCACCGTAGCTGCCCCCGTACGTCCGCGTGCCGTGGAGGGAGGAGGAGGTGCTGTCATCAGTGGTGTAGCCGCCCCGCTCCTTGTCGGCCCGGCTGGAGAGGGGGCGGAAGCCCATGCCAATCTGCCGCAGCTGCTCGTCGATCTGCAGCCGCTCCAGCCGCAGCTGCTCCACCTCCTGGGGAATGGGAAGAACGGCGCAGGTGAGACAGGGAACCCAGTAACTTCGCGCCCAGGCAAGGGGAACCAATTAGTGACTGCACTGCAAGGGGGGACCAATTAGCAAGGACACCCATGCTGTCTTGGGGCAGGGAACCAATTAATCATTGCACCTGTACAGGGCTGGCAGGGGGAACCAATTAGTGACTGCACCCCAGAGCAGGGATACTAATTAGCAGTTGCTGGGGGGATGGAAGGAGGGAGGTCAAAAGTGCAGCCTCAGAACAGGAAGGGGAAACAAAAGCAAATTGCGCGCACACAGTCGGGGGTGGGGGAGGACCAAAAAGCAAATGCACCTGCCTGTGCGCGAAACCAGGAAAGCACAGGAAACAGAGGAACCGATTAACGGTCACACCCACGAGACACCCACATCGACCCCGCCCCCTGGCTGATTCTCAGGCGTGTGCCCCTCCCCTTTTGCTGTTGACGGGCCCCCAGCGTTCGCACACCACCGCTGCGGAGCGAGCGAGCCGGTTCCGAGACCGTTCCGGCCGCTGCTGCAGGCCCGTTCTCGGCAGAGCCGGATTTACCTGGAGGTAAGCGAGGTGATATTCCAGGAGCGCCTGCGCGTTGCTGATGTTCTCCCGCGTGCCGACGAAGATGAACGGGACCATTCCCTAGGAGAGAGGAGATTCGGTCACGGCACGGCCGTCCCCCGTGTGCCCCCCAACCCACCAGCGGCCACCCCCACCCCGATCCGCCCCCACTTACCTCCTCTCGGGGATTTTTCTTGTCATTGTCCCCTTCCACCCGCACCCGCACCACTCCCGACTTGTCCACGATCTCCTGGATCACTTTGCCGTTTTTGCCGATCACTTTGCCTGGTGGGGCGAGCGGAGAGGTGAAACCCACAGAAACCCCGGCTCCCAAAGCAACAGGGTCCCCCCCCCACACACACTGACCAGACACACACCCACAACAGCCCACTCCGCTCCCCAGGCTTTTCCCAACCCCCCGACTTTCGAGGGACCCGTTTAACAACAGACCCAGAGAACATTATTTTTAGCATGTTCACGACTCCTCACGGGTGCCCTGACCGCCGGTGCGACGCCTGCTTTCGTGGTGAACGGACTCCACTGCACATTGGTGCCCTCTGTTGGCACCCCAAGCGTCTCGGGGCACACGTGGTCACTCTCATTCGTAGCCCACTTCCCTTTGAGGCGCCCGCACCAGCACGGTGCCATGGTTACGTGTCCAGGTCCCCATCACCAGGAAAGTGAATGCCGGGCCCCCGGAAGGTCACTACAGAGCACGGTCGCCGTTGTGACACCTACCGACCAGGTTTCTCGGGACTTGAACAGAGTCTTCAGAGAACTCCAGGTAGCTCCGGGCCTGCTTGCACGCTTCCGGAGTCTGCGGGGAGGAGACAAGGGTCAAATAACAGAGCCGGGGAGAGAACCCAGGAGTCCTGGCTGCCAGCCCCCCGCAATCTCCTGGAGCCGGGGATAGAACCCAGGAGCCCCGGCCGGCCCTCACCTCCCCGTAGATGCGGAAGGTGCAGGTCTCCTCGTCCAGCTCGATGGCGGTGACGCCTGGCACCTTCCGGGCCTGCTGGATGTTGGCGCCGTGGGTGCCGATGGCCAGCCCCATCAGGTCTTCGCGGACCGTGAACTCCTCCTGGAACGCCGAGGCCAGCTGCTTACTCGTCTGGGGAGAGAAAGAGCGCTGGGACGCAGAGCGGGGAGTCAACGGAAGGCCGGGGGGGGGCCTCCAGTGGCATGTGACCCCGCCCCGCCCCCCCATGGAGCCCAGGTCAGGTGACCAGCTGGGCAATCACCGGAGAAGCTCTGGGCGAACCGTGTACAGCCGCCTATTTCCCGCCCCGCAGCGCCCGTATGGCAAGAAAGCCGGAGGCGCCTCCCCCGCCCCCCTCCCCGGGCGTGGGCCGTTGCCCGGACGCCTGGGTTCCTCACCTCCAAGTGTTTGTTGGCTTCCTCGTTCCGCGACATCAGCATGAGCTTGGTGCGGATGCTGCGCAGGTGCATGTCCCCCAGCAGCGACGCCCGCTTTACTGTGGATTCATTCGTCGACTGGGAAGGGGGGGGGGGGGGAGGAAGACGAGCGGTGTCGGAGATCGGCAAGGTAGCCCCCACCTCCCGAAGTACCAGGCCAGCAGGAATCTCGGGGGGCTAGCCAGCCGCAGTGACCGGGCGAGACCTGCCCAGACGGTCGCAGCAGGACCGAGAAGCCCCCCAACCACACCCGAGGGTCCCCGCCAATTCCCCCCGACCCCAAGAATGGCGTGGGGCAAGGCAAGCCAAGGCAGGCGGGCAGCTGGAAAGAGGCTCCTCCAAACCAGCCTGGAGTGTCGGGTCCACCCCGCCGCGGCCGATCTCCAACGAGCGCCCCCCAACCCGCTACCCTCCGCCGCCTCGCTCACCAGGATGAAGAGCTCGCTGCTGGCCACGCTCAGGAAGATGCAGTTGGCCCCCACCGCCTTCTTGAATTCTTTATGCACGTTTTCGTTGGAGCACCTGAGCGGAGAGAGGACAGGGTGAGCGGAGCAGAGACGAGGGGCAGCGGGAGCCCCCCAAAATGACCTGTCCGGTCTGTGGCAAAGCCGGGAATAGCACTCAGATCTCCAGAGTCCAGAACTGGATTGGCCAGCGGTTAGGGGACTTTCCTTTACAGTAGAATAATGTCAGTCAGTTTCCCCACACAGCCAAGCCCCAAGTTAGAGACTGGGCAGACCACAGCGCCTGGTCTCTGGCTCCTTCCCCATAGAGGAAAAGCCACGCTAGCAACTTGTCTTTTGTCCAAGCCCGCGTAGCGCTTCCCCCCCCCCCCGCCCGCGCGCCAGGATCCCCGCCTGGCTCACGCTTCCTTGAGGTCCTCCGGCACAGCGATGGTGTATTTGAAGAAGCTGGATTTGGTGGCCACTTTGTTGGGGTTGACGGGCCGGAGCCGCTCCAGCGTGACGATTTCGTTGTAGGTGGCATCGCAAGCTGCGTATTCGATGACGTAAAACTGAGGGGGGGAGGGAGAGAGAGATCGGGTGAGAGCCGGGGATTTAGGGTGGGGAGGAGAGCTGACCGCAGGCCCCGAGAGGGACTGTGCCATTCAGACATAGCCGGGTGGGGGAGAGACGGGACAACCGTGCTCAACGCTTCGTTTTCAGATGGAATTAGCCTGTGGACCTCACTGCCACTGGTAGGAGCCGGAGGGGGGCCATGCTGCTGCTTCTGGGAGCGGCCCCCGACCCTGCTCCCCGGCTGGAGCAGGGCAAGCCCTGGACCCGAGCTCGAGGGCCAGCGTAAAACAGCAGGCCCGTGAAGCACAAAGGATTCTGGGATAGATGCAAGCGATCGGAGATGGGGGGGGGGGGGAGGAGCAGAAAAATCCTCAGAAACTTACATCTCCTTTCATCATCCGGACCCTCGCCAGCCACCAGCCGCACGGCTCGTGTTCATTGGCTCGGGAATAAACCTAGAGAGACAGGTCAATATAGTCAGCGGGGGAGCCAGTGAGGATAGCGGGCTCACAGAGGCACCCCTCTGCCCCCCCAAAAAGCACACCCCCTACCTCCACTTCGTCCCCTTCGGTAATCTCTTTATTGTAGTCCGCGGGCGGGGGGAGCCGTACGTCGCCGAAGGGGATCTGCCGCTCCGGCTGCCAGCTGTTAGGAGACATGAGACCGAGACTGCATTCGCCTGTAGGTGGCACCGCAGACTGGGACTAAGACAGGACACGCTGAAGAGACAGCACCAGGCCCCGGGCACCCACACGGCCGGAGACGGTCCCTGCCTGGGGAGAGTTTACCATCTATGCAGACAAAGGAAGGATTGTTCCCCCTTCTGGAAAGCGGGAAGAAGACTCCAGAGTGTTTTATAACTGGCCTTTCCGCCCTCGTCCCCGTAATTTTGGGATTGTCGTCTATGTCAAGCATAAGCGCTTTCTGATCTGTGTTCGTACAGCCTGCGACTCTGAGACGCCGCCGCACTCTGACAACCCCCACGCGGCCACGAGATGTACTTTGCAACAGAAAGAGGGCACCGAACACGGGGTGGGGAGAAACTTTCTGTGCTTCGGATCTCCGCCCGAGGAGGGATTTTCACCTCGCTGTTTGTTTTAATGATTCATGTATGTGCGTTTGCAATTAGCCGCTCCCAGTGCGGACTCGAGACGCCAGTACCCAATGCAGCCCAGGGCTTTTTGCGACTCAGTCGGTGTATTTCAGATGGAGAGGAAGCAGACACGTTGAACACCACCATGTAGCTTAAGCACAAGACATTTCACCTTCTCGCTAGTCTGACTCAGGGCTGGTGCTGTCTACACGCATTTGTAAACCCCCCGCACCTTCCCCCTGGGTTAGGAACTGTCCCAACCCGGGGCTCCAGCGTCCACACTGCGTTATGTGGGCCCCCGTCCAACCACCGATATCCCAAAACATGGCCGCTCTAGCCCATTGTTCATGGTGCAGGGTGAGAAGACTTAGAATCATAGAAGATCAGGGTTGGAAGGGACCTCAGGAGGTATCTAGTCCAACCCCCTGCTCAAAGCAGGACCAACCCCAACTAAATCATCCCAGCCAGGGCTTCGTCAAGCCTGACCTTAAAAACCTCCAAGGAAGGAGATTCCACCACCTCCCTAGGTAACCCATTCCAGTGCTTCACCACCCTCCTAGTGACATAATGTTTCCTAATATCCAACCTAGACCTCCCCTACTGCAACTTGAGACCATTGCTCCTTGTTCTGTCATCTGCCACCACTGAGAACAGTCGAGCTCCATCCTCTTTGGAACCCCCCTTCAGGTATTTGAAGGCTGCGATCAAATCCCCCCTCACTCTTCTCTTCTGGAGACTAAACAATCCCAGTTCCCTCAGCCTCTCCTCATAAGTCATGTGACCCAGCCCCCTGATCATTTTCATTGCCCTCCGCTGGACTCTCTCCAATTTGTCCACATCCCTTTGGTAATGCGGGGCCCACAACTGGACACACTACTCCAGATGTGGCCTCACCAGTGCCGAACAGAGGGGAATAATCACATCCCTCAATCTGCTGGCAATGCTAATGCAGCCCAACATGCCGTTGGCCTTCTTGGCAACGAGGGCACACTGCTGACTCATATCCAGCTTCTCGTCCACTGTAACCCCCAGGTCCTTTTCTGCAGAACTGCCGCTTAGCCAGTCGGTCCCCAGCCTGTAGCAGTGCATGGGATTCTTCCGTCCTAAGTGCAAGACTCTGCACTTGTCCTTGTTGAACCTCATCCGATTTCTTTTGGCCCAATCCTCCAATTTGTCTAGGTCACTCTGGACCATATCCCTACCCTCCAGCGTATCTACCTCTCCCCCCAGCTTAGTGTCATCCGCGAACTTGCTGAGGGTGCAATTAATCCCATCATCCATTAATAAAGATGTTGAACAAAACGGGCCCCAGGAAAGTCGGCTTGCGGGATGTTTTTGGTGGACTCCCAGCGTGAGGTTGCATCTGCACTGCCAAGCAATAGAATCATAGACTAGCAGGGTTGGAAGGGACCTCAGGAGGTCTCTAGTCCAACCCCCTGCTCAAAGCAGGGCCAACCCCCAGACAGATTTTTGCCCCAGATCCCTAAATGGCCCCCTCAAGGATTGAACTCACCACCCTGGGTTTAGCAGGCCAATGCTCAAACCACTGAGCTATCCCTCCCCCCAATACTTGAACCCTGGGCCCCCCGGTCAGAGCGATGCGCGTGTGTGTTTGGGATTTGGAAACCAGACGTGAACAGCTGTCGGGAGGCGGGGAAGCTACAGCTGTCTCAGCAGGGAAATTCACCTGCTCAGCAACGCGGCTAGAAACCCCATAAGGACACCGCAGCCAACCGAGGTATTTGAGAAACTGAGTGCACTCAACACTCAGTGGACTGCTCGGATCTATGCGGCTCATCCCCCCCAGCTTAAACAGAATCACAGCCAAGAAGCAGAGGGAGTTGGCGTAGCATTTGACCCGGGTGTCCAGCAGGCTCTAGGAACTGGTGACAGTGCTGTAATCTCACCATCTAGGTGCGAGCAGGTTAATGACACTGGGATTTGCATGGTTAATTACACTACCGTCCTAACTATGGACAGCTGAGCTATCGCGGAGCAGCAGGCTGGCTGCAGAGTGCGCCCCCTGAAGCGCCGGCCGCTGCTCTAGCTGGCAGTCCTCCAGCATTACTAGTTTTCACCGGTCGAGCCGAAATAGAGCCCCAGAGCGAACACGATGCCCTGAAATCAGCCAGGCAAGCGCAGAAATTCAAGGAAAACCGGCACCTGCTCAACTAGGTTCAATCCAACAGGCAGTGCCTCCAAGCTTTAAAATGTGGAAAGGTCGATTGCCTGCAATCAGCTGTTGAACGAGAGAAATCCACTCAGAAGCCGTGTAGGGACCGGGGTCTTTTACTTACACATCGGCTAAGAGAGACAGCCGGGGCCTGTAGCTGCTTTTAAAGTGGTTTGTTTGTGGCGTAAGTTGATTTAAACCCCGTTTCGCCAGTTACTGGTTCAGAAACATTTCCAGTTCCCCGGTTAAAGAGCCACACGCCAGGCAAAGTAGATCGAAATGGAGCAATTGGACTCCTGTTTAAACCCCCATCTCCCCTGCACAGTTTGGGGCAGAGAATATTCTTTGCTTCCTGCCCTACCCCCTTCCACCCCAGAGGTGGCCGCATCGCAGTGCTGGCTGAACAGATGGCACACCCCAGAGGTGGCAGCCTCTCAGGGTTGGCCTGTCTGCCATGCCATCTGCATTCTCAGCTACCTACCAAGCTGCGTTTAAGGGCTCTGATATTCCTGCACGCAGACGGCCGGGTTTTAAAAACCGGGCTGTCTGCCTTTCCTTTCCCACCGTGCACCGAGAGGTCTGCCAACAAACACGCTCCTAATGACGCTGCTTCCTCCTAGTCACTGATGTCGGGAGACACAAACGCTCAACTAACATCACCGAAGGAACCCGGACGGTCGGAAAGAGAAACATTTAACAGGGGAGCAGCTCGGTACCTGTAGAGACAGCGCTTAGCACAATGCGGCCCTGAGATCTCAGCCCTAGCATCAATCCACACAATCCCGCCACGCGGTAGAGTGACAGCTGCCAATCTAGAGGCATTCCCGGGGGCGGGCGGCTGGCTGGCTTATTAAGAGTGAGTCAGTTTCATTCGCATGCCACAAACAGCAGGAACTAAATTTGGAAAAGCGGCAGCCTGCTAGTTATGCTGGGCCTCATGGCCCCGTGTCAGATACCTTGAGTGCAGCAGCTTTATTTAGGGCTCTGAAGCGGGGACTGTGGCATCCCTGCATTTCCACCCTGCACCGGCTCCAGCGGGGTCGGCTGAGGTGCCCATCGGCCCTACAGCCGCACGCTAACAACCCTCCTACCGCGGAACAGCGTAGGGTTGACATTTACAATCCACTCGCTTGCACCAGGGCCATGGAACTGAAAGCAACAGCTTGCCCGCAGCGGCGCACCGAAGTTCTGCGCACACCGGTCCCGCTAACGATCTTAATAGACGATTGGATACCTCCAGCCTGCCGTTGAGGGGAAGTGGCAGGAGGCATCACGCCCTCTTTTTAATTTTCGAGAAACCCTCACACCCCACACCTCTCCTTTACCATCACCCAACCGCCCCTGATCCTTGTCCCCTGACTGCCCCCTCCTGGGACCCCACCCCCTATCCAACCCCCCCTGCTCCCTGTCTCCTGACTGCCCCGACCCCTATCCACACCCCCACCCCGACAGGCCCCCCCGGGACTCCCACGCCTATCCAATCCCCCCACTCTGTCTCCTCACCGCCCCCTCAGAACCTACGCCCCATCCAACCGCTCCCTGTCCCCTGACTGCCCCCCGGGGACCTCCTGCCCCTTATCCAACCCTCCCTCTGCCCACCTCCCTACCAGGCCACTCAGAGCGCCAGGACTGGCTTATTGGAAAGCTTGGGAGGTGGGCAAGCACAAGCTGTGCTGCCCGCGCAGCGGCATAGCTGCAGGGGAGGGGAGGGACCAGGGGCTAACCTCCCCGGCCGGGAGCTCAAGGGCCAGGCAGCCTCGCGCCCCCCTAGTTTGGGAACCAATGGTCTAGTGGGTTAGCACGGGTGGGCTAGGAGTCAGGAACCCCGGACGATATTCCCCAATTCTGGAAGGCGCATGGGGGTCTAATGGGTAGTCACAGGAAGGGACTGGGGGGGCCAGGACACCTGGGTTCTATCCCCAGTCTGCCACCAACTTGGCTGTAGGGCCTAACTATTTTGGACACAGAAAAGCAGCCACTGAAAACAGCTGACAATTGTTCAAAGGAGATGCAGGGTTAGGTAGGATTGGGATCTGCGACCGTAATGGCCTCGGTCTGAAAACGTCTCAGTTCTCCCCCAGATGCCCAAGCTTGGAACGAGGACAAACGGAGGCTAGGCCCAGGACCGCTCCCTCTCACCAGGAGTCTCCGGCGGATACTTACTTGTTCTCGAAGGATATCGTGACCGAGTCTTCGTGCACATCTTTCACGAAACCCTGCGGAGGGAGAACGGAAGAAAGCATGAGTGATCCTCAGGGCAGTACGTTCCGTTTGACAGCAAACCTGGATATTAACGACTTCATCATGGGGAGGCTGTGGGCAGGGCAGTAGCAGGGATCGGTGGATAATTGCAACTTTCTGCTGGCAACCAAGGGGTTGCTAATAAGCAGAATCTGCTGTACCTGCAGCCAGCCACACACCGCCCATGTGCAGAATTAAGAGCTCAGCATTACAGCCTTGTGTCCAGAGCCCTGGTTCCTGGAGTCAAATGACTTTAGCAGCATTTAGGGTTTCGGGTTTTTTTTTTAAATAAGTTTCTAGCTCTCACGGTTGTGAAGAAACACCCGAACATGTGACCGGAGTGTGATGGACACAGCGACGTCTGCCTGAAACTATAACTCAGAGAAGGGTGAACTGCCCCAAGGATAACTGACTCAGCCAGGCTGCCTGAGTCTGCAGAGAGCCTGAACCAATCCCTCTCAGCAAGGGGAACTGTCCCATGCATTTCAATGGAGTGTCAATTCCAAACCCTGCAGCACTGCTCCCCCTCACCCCCCCAGCCAACCCTATCCCAGCAGAGGGCTCTGTGTGGCGTTGAGGGGGGGAGGCACAGCAGACCTGTTGCTTCATTCATGCAGACACACCCCAGCCCCCAGATCTCTAGGGGGAATATGGGGGACCTATGCTGCTACCCCTTTCACCCCCTTGGGCAAACCACAGGGCCTTGTGCCTCAGTTTCCCCATATGTAAAACGGGTACGACACCCCTGACCTCCCTTGTAAAGAGCTTTGAAGTCTAGTAAGGAAAAGTGCTATCTAAGAGCTAGATGGTATCAATCCAGCGCTCCATTTATAACCATCCTCCCTCCCCCAAACAGTGATTAGGGTTTTAGACTGTCGTACTTTCCCCCTCTCCCTGCTTGACGCATCTTCACAGGGCGCCCTGGTTTTCAGGAAGTGCAGGGCAAGTTTTGGTGGGTGCGCTGGACTTTCTGCAGAATCAGCCCCTCCCCCCCCCCCAATCTCCTAGCCACTTGAAAGTTTCGGCTAGAATCCCCAGGATGTGTTGTCAGGATTGGGCTCGGAACCGGGGTCTGCCACCGACGCTGTGTTTGGCTTCAGTTCCTCATTTAAAAGTCTTTTGTCTATTTCGATTGTTAGCTGTCTTTCGCTGCAGCTGTGGAGTGCCCAGCCCAATGGGGGGCAGCCTGCCCAGATCTCGGCCAGGAGGCCCACCCAGCACCTGGCGCTACTCCTGATTGGGGCTATTTGATTGTAGCCATCAGCATCTCCCAGGAGACTCTGCGAGGTGCGGTGGGGGCAGGCGATCTTGTTCTGCATTTGGAGTCTGAGGCCAGGGACAAGAATGCCTCCCCAGTCCAACCGGTGATGGGACTAACAGGTGCCGAGAGAGACGCTCTCCCGGCACCACCGCCCACCCCGGCCAACAGCTGCCTGTTTGTCGCTAGCACGCTGTTAAAAGCCTCAAGACCCGTCTGCTGCAGGAGCAGGGATGCGCTCCTGAATAAAATCCCTCCCGGCCTTAAAAACTCGGACTCTAAGTTCTTGGCCTCACTGATTTCATCTGGCAGCGAGTTCCACAAGCTAATCACACGCCTCGTGGGGGGGCGAAATCATTTCCTTTGCTCAGTTTTGCGTTTGCCGCCGCTCTGTTTCGCTCGGTGTCCCCTTGCCGTAGTTTTGAGAGACAAGGAAGAGAAACTCCCGCTCTACCGTCTCTTTCCCCGTCATTACGTTACAGACTTGTGTTCTCTTAACTCCTCCCTTTTCTCGGGTAACAATCCCACAACAAACTGATGACCATTTTCAGGGGTGGGAAGGAACCTTCCCCCAGGTTAGATTGACAGGGACCCTTGGGGGCTTTCACCTTCCTCTTCAGTTTAGGGGGGGCAGGTTATCTGCTAGGATAATCTGGGTACATCTCACCTAATTAATTCCCTGCCTTAGGCACTGGTGTCACCTCAGTCAGCTCATATTCTCTGCCTGTGGCACACAACAGTTTGACCTCCCGAGGGCTGTAACGCTTTAATATAATCCAGGGCATCAGCTCAATACAGGGGGGACAGCGGGGTTCAGTGGCCGGTGATGGAAAGGGCGGGCTAATGAGCTGATGGGCCATTCTGGCCTTAATTTCTCTTCATGTAAGCCAGGCTATCGATCATTTTCACCGCCCTTCTCTGAACCCCCTCTAACTCTGCCACCTCCTTTTTAAGGTCATCTCCAGATAAGGCACCACCGTTGATTTCCAGAAAGGCATTACAATATATTCTGTGTTATGTAGGATGGGGCCCTCATCCCAGTTGGGCCGCTAAACACTGGCCAAAACAAAACAAAAGAGTGACGATTGCTACAGTATTTATCATTTTATTTTTTATAGGGACTACAAAATCCAGAGCCAATTCCCTTTTCCGGGTGTTTTAACCCCCCCCCCCCCCCCAGTCAACACCTTCTGGACAGACTCATTTGGAGTCTGATACCAGGGATTGGCCTGCTAAACCCTGGGTTGTGAGTTCAATCCTTGAGGGGGCCATTTAGGGATCTGGGGCAAAAATCTGTCTGGGGATTGGTCCTGCTTTGAGCAGGGGGTTGGACTAGATACCTCCTGAGGTCCCTTCCAGCCCTGCTAGTCTGTGATTCTATGACAGGAATGCCTTGGTTGAACGGGTGAACAGGTGCTTAGAGAGACACATCCCCATACCCCCCCACTCAGAAGCTAATTCTTCAAACGGGCTTATGATTAAGGATCTGGATAGAGACTCTGGTCTGGGGTAGATTCCCAGCTCTGACTCTGGGAAAGCCACTTAACTGTCTGTGCCTCGGTTTCCTCACCCACAAAATGAAAATAGCTTTATCCTATGGAAGGGAGGGAAACAGTATCTCTTTCCAAGAGGCGCTCAGATATTACGGGATGGGAGTGATAATATAGAAACAAACAATGACAGCACTGAAGTTAAGTTCAGAGAGTTTAAGGCCGGAAAGGACCATTAGATCACCTAGCACGACCTGTATATCGGAGGCATTTCAGTTTCACCCAGTATCCTGAGTCCAGTAACTTGTGCCTGCCTAAAACGTATCTTTAGCCTAAACAGTCTTGATTGGAAACCATCAAGAAACGGAGAATTCCTCAGGAGATCTGAGGTTTTTACATATAGGGAAGGGAGGCACACAGAAATAAAGCCACGGCCCAAGGTTAGAGGGAGCAAGATCAGAATCTCAGCCCCATAGCTAGCTTTCTTTTCCTTTGTTCTGAATACACAGCCTGAAATGGGACAAGTTTCACGCCAGGTGCTTTTCTGACTCGCTGGGCTTTAAGGGGGATTCATCGCTGGGAATGGTAAAACATGATCTGCGAGACAGACGTTTTGGAAGTCATGCAGAAGATGCCAACCATCGACAACAAAAGCAGCTCAAATGCTCCTAAGTGCTGGAAAACAACTGGTGAATCGGAGCAGCACCAACAAACGCAGGAACTCCGGCACTAACTCTGACAGGGCATCAGACAACCCTGACTCAGAGTTCAAACATTAAAGATCAGGGAAGCGGGACTCGAGCAAGAACAATTATTTCCCTGGACAAGTTATTACAGAGGCCGATATTACCCAAGGTACCTCTAAGATATCTGCATTAGAGATGAAAGCTATCTGCTATCAAGATGCCGACACTCGCTTCCGATCAGCCCACAATGCCAGCTTCCAAACCACCACTTAAATTTTCAAATGCACACCATTGTGCTTTCTCCAACGGAACTCTCCGTACGCGCCACCCAAAAAACGAATGAAACCTCCTTCATACCCCTCCTCAAACTCAATATTGTCTCCCTGTTTCCTTGTACTCCCCTATCTGACTGTATCCATCTGTTGTCATCACACAGACTGTAAACCAGGGGTGGGCAAACTATGGCCCGTGGGCCGGATCCGGCCCAGCAGCTGTTTTAATCCGGCCCTTGAGCTCCTGCTGGGGAGTGGGATCTGGGGCTTGCCCCGCTCCAGCCGGGGAGCAGGGTTGGGAGCTGCTCCTGGAGGCTCCTAGAAGCAGCGGCATGGTTCCCCCCTCCGGCTCCTACGTGTAGGGGCAGCCAGGAGCCTCTGCTCTGCACGCTGCCATCGCAGCTCCCATTGGCCGGGAACTGTGGCCAATGGGAGCTGCAGGGGCGGCGCCTGCAGGTGGGGCAACTGGAGTGGGGACATGGTCGCTGCTTCCAGGAGATGCCTGAGGTAAGTGCTGCCCAGAGCCTGCACCCCTGAGCCTCTCCCCGCACACCAACCCCCTGCCCCAGCCCTGATTCCCCTCCTGTCCTCCAAACCCCTCAGTCCCAGCCCAGAGCACCCTCCTGCACCCCAAACTCCTCATCCTCAGCCCCACCCCAGAGCCCGCACCCCCAACCAGAGCCCTCACCCCCTCCCGCACCCCAACCCCAATGCTGTGAGCAATCATGGCCCAGTATACAAAAAGTTTGCCCATCCCTGCTGTAAACAATTTGGGGCAGAGACTCTGTTCTGAGAGTGCTGTAGAGGAGATATCCCTTATTTTAGGAAGGCTTTTTGACACCGTCCCACATGGCAGCCTCCAAAGCAAACTAGGGAAGTGCAGTCTAAAGGAAGGCGCACAACTGATTGAAAGGCCGCACTCAAAGAGCAGTTATCAATGGTTCGCTGCCAAACTTGGGGGGGCATATAGTGCTGAGTCCGTTACGATCCGATATTGTCCATGACTGTCTTGGATAACTGAGTGGAGAGGATGCTTATCAAATTTGCTGATGACGCTAAGTTGGGTGGGGTTTCGCTTTACAAATCTTGATCTAACCAGAGAAACTGATCAACCCCCCTCGCCCGCTCCCCACACACACAGACCGCCAGCACCACCACACATTTGCCCCCCAATCCAGAGATGGTAATTAAATCCTCTAGGAGTAACAGTTCTATATTTGTCTCAAGCAGGCAGGCCGGTCCCCTTTAAATGCAGTTGTGCCTGAGGCTATATATGTCGTCAGTCTCGTTCCCGAGTTAGCCAACTGACTGGCAAACGGCGTCTCATTTATCATTCATTCAGCGTGAAGCAAATCAGCGCCCCTCTCATACCAAAGTGGCACATTTTATCTCCACTTTCCACTCAGAGCCCACACACACCCCCTGCTTCTCAACGCACTGCTGGGGTCTAAAATAAACAGCGCGTCTCAGGATCACTGCATGGGAAAGGCTATGTTGCAATAGGAGAGAGTTTTGGGATAGTCCATGAAAGTTTCAAGCACTTCCCATCTCGTCTAGCCATGGAGAACTGGAACATTGTCCTGCTAGTCTCCCGCATCCTTCTCCAGGTGACCAGGACCCCCAGTTTGAGAGCCCATTAAATAAACTAAGCTAAGGTTTCAAGGACAAGTTTCAAACCCTGCAAGATCAGGGTCACTCAGTGAGACCAAGACTGGGACACTGCATCCAATTCTTATGTCCACTTTTTTAAAATAAAGGTTGAACGCTGGAGACGGTGCAGCAAAGACCCACACAAATTATCCCAAACCTGGAAAATAAGTGAGAGACTTAAGAAGACTAGAGAAGATCAAACAGGTGACTTGATCACGGTGTTTAATACCTGATATTTTCTCCAGGGCTTTGTAACCTAGCACGGAAAGGCAGAACAAGAACCAACAGCCAGAAACTAAGGCCAAACAGATTCAAGTTAAAAATAAGGCACAAACTCTTAACAGTAAGGGCGATTACACTGGAACAAAGTCCCAGGCGGTGGATTCTCTGCCTCCTGAGGTCTTCGTATCAAGAACAGATGGTTGTCTTTCAGGAAGAGATGTTTTAGTCCATCACAAATTATTGGCCTCATTACGGAAGTCCCCAGATAGTCTGACTTCCTGTATTTTATCTCTAGTGGTCCCTTCTAGCCACAAAGATCTGTTGTGCAGCTCACAATCTGTGAGGAGACATCAGGGGAAATTATGGACCAAAGGAAGGGAGGGCAAACGGGCAAATTAGAACTTTGTGCTTCACCCCCGGTAGCCTCCACTCGCCACCCATCTAGCCGCGGTCAATCAATCTCTTCTGGTCTTAATCTTTCTCCAGTCTGTCCTCCTGTGCAACAGACACCTGAGAATTTCAGCCAGTGATTCCTACACGTTTGTGGTTGGACTAAAAACATCTCTTTTAGAAAGATATTCCGTCTCGTAAGAACGGCCATACTGGGGTCAGACCAATGGTCCATCTGGCCCACTATCCTGTGCCAGATGCTTCAGAGGGAATGAACAGAATGGGGGCATTTTCAAGTGATCTATCCCTTGTTGTCCAGCCCCAGCTTCTGGAAGTTGGACGTTTAGGGAGCATGGGGTTGCATCCCTCACCTTCTTGGCTAACAGTCACTGATGGACCTATCCTCCATGAACTGATCTAGTTCTTTTTTGAACCCAGTTATACTTCAATTTAAAAATTCCAAGAGATGGACAAAATCCACCACAAAAACGGAAACGTAGTGCTGGAAGGGACCTCAACAAGTCGTCAAGTCCTGTGTTTCTCAACCTTTGTGATACCGTCTTGCTGCCTTCCTAAACTGGGTCAACGAGATCTCAGGGACCGGCCCATGTACACCAGGCCCCCTGTGAAGCTGCCTCAATGGGTAAGGACCCTGATAGGCTATAAACCTGCTCCCTATTTCCAGTTGGGATTTGCCTAGCTTCAGCTTCCACCATTGGCTCTTGTTCTACTTTAGTCTGTTGGATTGAAGAGCCTTCTGTGCTCAGAGATCTTACAATCACATACAGAAAGAGGGATTGTCATAGTTTTTTAACACAGTTGAAGGCCAGGCAGGAGCGATAACCTGAGCTCAGGCTGTATGATCTAACACAGGGCACGGAAACCCACCCGCATACCCTTAACCTCGAGCCCAATTTTAGCTTAACCGAAGCATTTCAGTCCTCAGGAGACAACTAGACGCCAGAGAGAGAGAACAGGAGAGGCCAAAGTGCCACCAGTGCCCATGGCCCCTGCTACAGGAGGAAAATGATTTAGGCAATATATACCCAGTTGACCCCAGAAGGCGAACCCTGCCCCCCCTCACAAAAAGTCCCTGCCAATCTGATCTGAGGGAAAGTTCCTTCCTGACCCTAAATGTGGAGACCAGTGTGATCCTGAGCAAAGGAGCAAAACACACCAGCCAAGCCACTAGAAAGGACTTTCTTTACCACCTCTAAGCACTGGTCCACCCTATCCAGTGACCAATCTCTGATGCTTCAGAGGAAGGCCAAAAAAAAACAACCCTGAATATGTCTAGCCAATTGTGCTTCAGGGAGAACAATTCCTTCCTGACCCCGGAGGCAACATGCTGAAAACCTGAAGCATGAGACTGGATTACAGCGTTCTTACAGCACAGCTGCAAGCGTTATGAACATACCAACGAACCGCGGGCAAACCTGTACCTAGCAGGGACGACGACACGGTGGTAGCTTTGCGTACCTAAAAGGCAAGAGGCCCTAAATGTGATCCAGTTAGTATTTGGTGCAGTGGAGAAGGGAGAAGTGGACCGAGGGATCACAAATGGAATATGAATCAACCGTGTGATGCGGTTGAAATAAAGGATTATCATTCGGGGGGTGGGGTCTTAACAGGAGCATCGCACGCAAGACACGGGAGGTAGCTGTCCCACTCTGGAGGGGCTCTGTCCAATTCTGTGTGCCCACACTTTAGGAAAGATGTGGATAAACCGGAGAGAGTCCAGAGGAGAGCACCATAAATGATCGAGGGTTTAGAAAACTTGATCTTTGCTGAGGTTGAAAAAAACTGGGCATGTTTAAGCCTTGAGAAAAGATGACTGGAGGGGCGGGGGAGGAGGGGTGAATAACTGATAAGAGTCTTCAAATATGTTCTTCAGAGGACGGGGGACAATTGTTTTCCATGTCTATTGAAGGTAGGACAAGAAGCAATGGGCTTAATCTGCAGCAAGGGAGGTTTAGGTCAGATACAAGGAAAACTAACTCTAAGGGCAGTTAAATGTCAAATGAGGCAAATCAAACAAGACCATCTAGCTCTTATCTAGCGCTTTTCATCACTAGATGTCAAAGGGCTTTACAGGGGAAGTGTCCAGACCATGCCCCCCAATTTACAGATGGGGAACCTGAGGCACCGGGCAGTGAAATGACTTAACCAAGGTCACCCAGCAGGCCCGTGGCCTAGCCAGAAATAGGATTCGGGTCTCTTGAGGCCTAGTCAGGGCCGGATTTTGGTGGAATAAGCGACTGCTGACAGGTCGCTATTACTTAAACCAAAAGGGGACTTGGGCAGTGAAGTACAGGAGGGGAAAATAACCTTTGAAATCTTAACAACTCTCACTCGCAAGAGTCCAGAGATCCTTCACCTTAAATGCGAACGGAAGTCGGTCGGGAATCAGAGACCCCCTACTCGTGAAAGGGAGGGAAGGCAGAAGCAGCAAGGCTAACAAAAGCAGGCAAGTCATCTGAAACAAAGCTTTCCTTCCCCCCTTTCTAAGCAGAGAATTAGTCCATGAAGAATTTTTTACACCTTTGATCTGCAGACCCGCTGATGCCAGACACCGGTTGGTGTTCGACTGTTTTCCCGTTGGGGCAAGACAGGTCTAAAATTAGCCCTGTGGCAAAGCGGAGACAATACCACACACCCCTTTGGCCCAGATCAGGTTACTACAGTCCTGCAACAGCCCATTGGCTCTCGCTTTTTCCGAACGTCTGGTACTATTTACAGATATCCAATTCTCGTCTTTGCTTCACTGTTTCCTAAGGACAGCATCGATCCTCAAATTCCTACAACCAGGGACCCGCTCAAAGTGTTGCCAAATGTCACTAAGAAAAAGTTATTTCCTTACCGAGACCATGGAGAACACGTGTTGGTGCTTAACATAACCCTAGTTTCAGAGAGACAAGTTTGGCCCTTAAAAGCATCGTGGTTAATAAAAATCAGAGCAGCTGCAGATTTTTGTAGCAACTCATGGCTGATGAGGAAGTACTAGAAGATGAGATAACGCAGGCAAGTCTGCTCTGAAAAAAAAAAACCCAACACAATTGAGTCTTAACTCCCGGGGACAATATATGATCAAAGATTAAAAACAGCTGGGTCGATCGTGCTTTGAAATTTGTGGAGGGTTCAATGCAAAATCTACTTTTTACACCATAAGACAGCCTAAGAAAGCTAAAGACAGTTTAAGAAAGCACCTAAAAGTTACTCCTTTTGCACAATACACACCTAGAAGCAAAGAACTGATTGCGTATCATAGTGGTTTTCCGACCTTTTTTCATTTGTCGACCCCTAAAAAATGTCAAATGGAGGTGCGGAACTCTTTGGATATCTTAGACAGTCTGCAGACTCCCAGGGATATTATTACAGCAGCACTTACTAAGATCAGGGCTTCGTTGTGCTAGGAGCTGTACATACATGCAATACAGGAAAACACAGTCCTGCCCCAAAGACCACCTCATCTAAAGTGGCAAAGCAAACAAAGGGTGGAAGAAAAGGCTGCTCATCCCAAATGAGGCACAGACACGGAATGACTTGCCCAGAGAGAAAGCTCGGTAGGCGACGTGAGAGAAGATACGGGTTTCTACAACAGATCAATCCTTGCGTTCTTCCAATATAGGAAAGAAACATCCCGGGAGCTAAAATGACTGACCTCTTGTTCTAATTTAACGGAAAGCTTAGATCCAAATATCTGGGGCTGCAAAAGAAACATGGCAAACATTTGTTAAAGCTCAAGCAAATTTCAACTCAAACTCGATTTAAAGCTTCGACACAACCTAGGAGAATCTGTTAACGGAAGAGATGAGGATCAACCATGAAATTGACCAACCTGGCTTTGCCACCCTGAATGAAAGACAAGCCCCTCTCCAAGTTATTCAATTATGAAATGTGACCTGCAGCATTATCCAGACTAGGGACAATTGTCTTTTCTTCGCAACTGTTCGGACATGAAATTGACTGAGATTCGCAATCAAAATGACATATGGCTTGGGCCAAAATGATGGGTGATTTCAGGCACTTCAATTCTTGATGTCCCCCCCAATTTTCACATGATGGACACTCATTCTTCTAAAAAGAATGTTGAAAAAAGCTGGAAAGGGTACAGAGAAGAGTTACAAAAATGATCAGAGGACTGGAAAATATGCCTTATACTGAGAAATTTAAAGACCTCAGGCTATTTAACTTATCAAAAAGATCAAGAGAGGACATGATTACATTGTATAAGTGCCTTCAAAGGGAGAAAATATTGGGTACTAAAAGACTCATCTAGCGGACTAATCTTATTCTATTCCTACCCTATATTAAAAACTGTGAAGTGGTCAAGTACTGTGGGAATAAGGGCCATAAAAATAAAATATGTAAAATAGGTTGTAAATTCATTGTGACGTTTGTACAGCAGTTAACGCAATCTAGGTCTGTCACTAGGAGCCAAAAATCAAGATGTTTTACAAAATATTTTGCTTCAAGCTGCTAACCTCAACATTTTTTTTTTTAATGTTTTAATTTTGGAGCAAAAAGGAAAGGAAATATTGATGGGTAGAGTCAATTGCACCCGATATTCTCCCAGCGTTACGCTTTCTAAAGCATTCATTGCTTCAAAATCTAAATACGGGAAAGAGCAACAGGTTTCATAATCCAATTCGCTATGACCTGTTCGAAAGGGGCTGCGGCTTTAGACAACCTTTTGTTTCTAACCCAGTTGAACTTGCTGATAGACATTTTTCGGCAAATTTACTGTCAAGATGGGTCAAAAAGGAGTAAACACAATTTCACCTCACGTCCAAGCTGAGGAGTTTGGGGCTATGAACCGAGGTTGGGCTTGTACCTAAAACACTGGACTGGCGGATAGAGCACTGGAGACCTGGGGTCTAGTCCTGGATCTGGGGCTGACGGGCTGGGTGAGCTTAGGCAAGACACTTACCCTATCTGGGCCTCAGTTTCCCCATCTTTAAAATGGGGATGATGCTGACACCTCCTCTGTAAAGCACTTTGACCGATGAAAAGCCTGATATATTAAAACATGAATACTAGTCTGAGACTCAGGTCCCCATGTGTACAGCAGGGAAAATAACCACCCCTCTAGCTAGTCTATTGAGACGGTGAGCTCTTCAGGGCAGAAATGGTCTTGCATGTGAACGTACAGCGCCTAGCATCATGGGGTCCCAATCCTGGTTTAAGAACCCTAAGTCACATTATGCCATGTCCGCAATCTCAGTGAAACGAGATCAGACAGGGATAACCACTCTGGCTTTGGGACGAGAGACCGGACAGGTTACTACAGCCAATGAGAGCATGAAGGGAACACACATGACAGCATTGGGACTCTGTGCCAGCTGTCACCATGACGGTCTCGCGGCTCGGGAAGATTGGGCTAGAGATCAGCTGTACTAGGCATAAACATAGTAAGAGACAGTGCATGCTCTGAACAGACAAGACAAAGGAAGAAACAGCCCCATTTTACAGATGCCCAGAGATTAAAGCGATATGCTCAAGCTCCTGCAGAAAGTGTGTGGCACACGCAGGAACTGAAACCGGCTCTCCGGAGTCCCAGCTTTTACCACAAGACCATCTTCACCAGCTAAATTATCAAGCACTTCAATGAGGAGACCAGATTTTCAGACGGCACGAGAGGGTCTCCTGTCGCTGCTCTGCCACGGAGGTGCCGTAAGTGCAAAATAGTAGGGTTAAGCCTGCCTGGCAAATTGGGCAATCTGACTCAACAACCCTAAGTACTCTGTAACGGAACTCGTATCATCGGCATATTTAAACACGCCACTGAGAGGAGCTTGCAGGAAACAAGACTGTCTGATAATACTACCTGGATCCATAGCCTGTTAGAAGGCGGCATGAATGGGGAACAGTCGAAGCCGGTCATAAACTTAAATAATTCCTGTGGTCCACTAAGGCATGGGAAGCCAAAAGGATGCAAGAATTCAGTGCTGCAAAGTACATCGAAATCAATCCTCATGCTTTGCCCTACAATCAGTGTATGTTTGCAAAGGGGCTCTGAACCTGGGTGCTGCTGCAAGAGAAAGGAATTGGGAAATCAGGGTTAGAGACCCGCGGCACGCCCACAGACAAGTCACCAAATCTGAGCCTCGGTTTCCCCAGCTGGGAGATGGGAATCACAATCCTTCCTGTCTTGTTGGTTTCAGTTGTGAGCAGGGACTCTCTTACTATGTTTGGTCAGCCCATAGCATAAGAGGATCCGACAGTCCGGAGCTGAGATGCCAGGCCCTCTGTGGGAACAGCAGATTTCAGTACAAATCTAACTAATACCTCAAATCAGAAAGGTGCCTACCTAACAATGGCTCTTCTCACATGTACCCCTGGGCTCTGCCTCTGAGAAACAAGGCCCTGATACTCAAAGGGATTTAGCCTCCCAACGTCCCCGGGCCCATTGGAGGATCTGGACTTAAGTTAGTGACATTAACTCATCAGGCACCAGGGGTAGACGCAGACACAGGAATACCCCTCTAGGTTCCAGCTGCAACATTTTGATTTTTTACACGGGGTCATAAATTTACGCCACCCTCCTCTGCAAGATGAGATGGCACTGCGAGAGCACGCGCCTCGGAGTTCCCAGGTGAAGAACGGCATCTGCGTGTTGCCTTTGGTTTAGGAGCCCACGGAGAGATTTTTTTGGAGAATAACCAAGCTTTACGGGCTACGATATTCTCAGCCTTCAAACATTAAAATAACACGGCTTGCCAAAGTCTTATCCAACTTTGTTCTGGGGCGGTAAAGGAAAGCCATTCCTGAATAAAATCGACTTCCTTAAGGCAATAAGTATATTGCAGCCACAAAGCGCAAATTACGCAGGAGGTCAGACAAAATCATCACAATGGCTCGTAGCCTCAGAAGCTAGGAAATGTACTTTGACCGCCCACCACAACCTGGTCCAAAAGCTACACTTGAGAGGTAGCACGGGCTAGCAGAAAGTGGACTCAGAAGCTATTCCCAGCCCTGACCACCCTGACGTGTGGTTTGGGCAAGTCCCTTCGCTTCTCTGAGGTGGGTTTCCCCCTATGCTAGGTCTGTTTAAAAAGGGATTGTGCTTGCTATGACTGAGAGTGCTGGACAATGGGGCCCACCACGGATTTCAAGGCTCTCTAAGGTGGGTACGACCCCCATTTTACAGAGGGGGGGAATCACGATATTTATCTCCCCACCAGGCGAGAGAACTCAAATCCTCGGTTTCCAGTCCACTCGCAAAAAATACAGACTGGGGCGCAACCTGACGTCATCAAGGGATCTCGCGGCAGAAATGAAGATGTAGCAACTGATTAGGCATTAGAAATTTGGGGGGGGGGGGAGGGGGTTGCTATTCAAGTGACTTTGGGTCCCCGTACAAGACACATCCACCTGCCTGTGGCGCTCTGGCAGCAAGGAACTAGGAGCTGAAATGAACATCTGGTTGATTCAGACTGCGTCTCAAGCCTCTCACTTTTCCTTTCACACACAAGAAAGGTCCGCTACAACCCGACTGCCCAGGGATGGATTTTGAACCCTGCCGGATTGTTGGAGGGGAGCTCTGACCCCTGTGATGTCTGGGTTTAGGAGGCAGGGCTGAGCTTTTGGGACGCATCTGAGAAGGAGCAAAGGGGAGTTGTCTTGGGGATAATGAAAGGGAAAGTGGGGAGGGAAAAGGACAGCCACAGTGCAAACGCAAAACTTCTAGGGGTGCAGAGGGAAAGGAGGAAAGAAGGGGGGCCCCTATGTGGAGCTTAGAGATAAGGGGGACGTAGGCACAGTGCACCACAGGCTAAATTGGGATTCCCCACCCCCACAGTGACACTGCATTCTCAGACCCCCACCATTCTGAGACCCCCAAAAATCCAGATTTTGATCGCCCCACTCAGTCAGGGCCCCCCAAAAGGATCGGGGAAGCAGGGTCGCTATCCTAAGGATGCCTACCCAGCTCAGTGACCCTCCATCCCATATGAGGGGGCCTCCGATCCCCAGTGACCCTGTAACCTACTGCAGGGGATCCCTAGGAGAGGAAATCCTCATTGCTAAGGGGGGGGGGGGGCGCTTCCATCCCCCCTCCCACAAGTCCCTACAGCTTTATGCAGAGTCCCAGACCCTTTAGTCACGCCCCAGGGGACACCAAACACCCACCCACTCCCCCCATAATCCTCCTCTCCCAACATCTTTCCTCCAATCCCCCCATACCTCATGTCCTCCCGTGAGCCCCCACATACCCCCTTCCCCCCACGTCTTGCTCCCAGTTAGAGCCCTCTAGTCCACTCTGTGCCTCAAAACCTTCCTGGTTCCCTCACTTCCTCCTAAATAACCTCCAAACCACATAGCCCCACTCCCCAGTTACTGCCCCATAATCCCACATGTCATACCCCAGATTACCTCCCCTCCCTCCCAGACCCCCCCCATAAGCCTCCCACATCATACCCCATCATAAACCCACAGCCATGTAACCCCCTCCTCCAACTGCCCCCACCATAACCCCATTACCTCCCCTCATACCCCTGCCTTGTGCCCCACTGTACACCTTTCCCATGCTTGAGCCCGTCTCCTCACCACAGCCCCCCATCAAACCACTCACTTGCCCTCAATTTATGCCCTTTCCCAATGCCTCCCCAGACCCCCACTACCTCCCACCCATACATCTCCCCTCCCTTGCTCCTACCCTCCCGCACCCAACCCTCTGCCTCCCCTCCCTCCCCCGACCATGCCCCCTTACCTCCCCTTCCCCCACCCTAAAGCCCCTTCGTGCCCTACCCCTGTCAGACCCCCCACACCAGACCTCCATCCTCACACCCCTCCCTCGCCCACAGACCTCCTCCCCTTCCCCCAGTTACCTCCCTTGCCCCCACCCAGCCCCCTCTGCCTCACCCCATCGCCACCCCTTCCTTGCCCCCACTTTTACCTCCCCCCTTTGCCTACACCAACCCCCCATCCCATTATATGCTTCCCTCCGCACCCTATTACCTCCACAGCCCCCCGCCTGAGCCCCTCTGCCTCACCCCAATGACCACCCTCTGACCCTCCCCCACCCCATCATACCCCCTCCCCCATCACCCCCTCCACCCCCCTCCCGCAGCCCCCCCACCTGAGCCCGTCTGCCTCACCCCAATGACCACCCTCTGACCCTCCCCCACCCCATCATACCCCCTCCCCCATCACCCCCTCCACCCCCCTCCCGCAGCCCCCCCACCTGAGCCCGTCTGCCTCACCCCCAATGACCACCCTCTGACCCTCCCCCACCCCATCATACCCCCTCCCCCACTCACCCCCTCCCCCCCCCTCCCGCAGCCCCCCCACCTGAGCCCGTCTGCCTCACCCCCAATGACCACCCTCTGACCCTCCCCCACCCCATCATACCCCCTCCCCCATCACCCACCCAACCCCCCTCCCGCAGCCCCCCGCTCCCCCCGGGCCGGCCCCGCCCCTCACCTTGTAGAAGGCCCCGTTGGAGCCCCGCACCTCCACGGGCAGCCCCTCCATGGGCCCGGCCGCCGCCCCCCCGGGGAGGGGCCCAGGCCCCGCCGCGGGCCGGAGCCGCCCGGCCGCCGAGCAGCAGGAGCCGCCGCCGGGCCCGGCCTGAGGGGAGCCCCGCAGCGGGGGGGGGATGGGAGGCGCCCCGGGCCGCTCCGGCTCCGCCACCGTGAGGCAGGGACCGAGCCGACCTGCCGCCGCCGCCGCCTCACACAGCAGCGCGCGCGAGCGAGCGAGCGGCCGCCCCCCCCGACGCGCACACACACAGCGCGCGCGCAGGCGGGGGGGGGAAGGGGCGCGCCTCGCCAACCAATCAGCGGGAGCCCGCCCGGGGCCGCGGGCCAATCGGAGGACGGGGCCCCGCGGGAGGTGGCCAATGGGAAGCAGAGGAAGGGTTGGGGGGGCCAATCGGAGACGGCGTTGCGTTGCGTTGCGTTGCTCAGACGCCGCGCGCGCGACCCGGCGGCCCATCCGAAGGCGTCGGTGGGAGCACGAGGAGGGGGGGAGCCAATGGCGGCGGCGGGATCCATACGCAAGCGCCGGGCTCTCCAATCCGAGGGCGATGCCCCGCCCCTTCTCAGCGACGCCCCTGTGAGCCTTGCCCCGCCCCTTCGCAATTCCAACCAATCATGAGGCCGCCTTCTACTCCCGTTGACCAATCAGGAGGCGCCTCTCTCTTCCAACTAACATTTGGGCGCAAGCCCTCTCCCCGCCCCTCCCCGCCGCATGCCTCTGCCCGTCCGAAACCGAGAGCGGGAAACGCCCGACGCCTAGGCCACGCCCATGACTGCCAATCACAGGCCGAGGCCCCCCTTCCGTTCTCCCCCGCTCTCCTGATTGGCTGCGCCGCAATGTCAATCAAAAGTGACAGTTGGGACACAGTCCCCTCCCCCCAGACACCCTGAGGTCACGGGTTCGAATATCCCCACCCCTGCACGAGGGAGATTATGGGATATGGGGAAAAAGGGGCCTGAGCCACTTCCCCATATCCCACAATCCCCCTGGGCCCGAACACTCCCGTATCCCACAATCCCTCTGGGCCCCCCATATCCCTCTATCCCTCTGCCCGCCCCCTGTATCCCACAATCCCCTGAGCCCCCCCATATCCCACAACCCCCAAGCACCTCTGTATCCCACAATCCCTCTGGGCTCGAGCACGCACGCCCATATCCCACAATCCCTCTGCCCGCCCCCTGTATCCCACAATCCCCTGGGCCCAAGCACCGCCGTATCCCACAATTCCTCTGGGCTCGCCCAGATCCCACAATCCCTTGGGCCCAAGCACCGCCGTATCCCACAATCCCTCTGGGCTCGCCCGGATCCCACAATCCCCTGGGCCCAAGCTAGGGTTACCATATTTCAACAATCAAAAAAGAGGACGGGAGGAGCCCCGCCCTAGCCCCGCCCCTTCCACTCCCCCAGAACCCCCAATCCTCCCCCCCACGCCTTGTCCCCTGACTGCCCCCTCCTGGGACCCCTGCCCCTAACTGCCCCCCAGGACTCCACCCCCTACCAAAGCCTCCCTGCTCCTTGTCCCCTGACTGCCCCCTCCTGAGACCTTCCCCACATCCTAACTGGCCCCCTAGGACCCTACCCCCTACCTGTCCCCTGACTGCCCCAACCCTTATCCACACCCCCACCCCCAGACAGACCCCTGGGACTCCCACGCCCCATCCAACCACTCCCCACCCCCGACACCCCCCCCAGAACTCCTGACCCATCTAAACCCCTCTGCTCCCTGTCCCCTGACTGCTCCGATCCCTCCCCCACTCCTGCCCCCTGACAGCCCCCTCCCCAGAACTCCCAACCCCCCCCTGCTCCTTGTCCCCTGACTGCCCCCTCCTGGGACCCCTGCCCCTAACTGCCCCCCACAACCCCACCCCCTACCTAAGCCTCCCTGTGCCTTGTCCCCTAACTGCCCCCTCCTGAGACCCCCCCACCTGTACCCTGACTGCCCAAAACCTTACACCCCCAACCCCCAGACAGCCCCCCCCCGAACTCCTGACCCATCCAACCCTCCCCCTGCTCCCTGTCTCTTGACTACCCCCCCCCCAGAACCTCCCTGCCGCTTCTCTGGCCCCCGGCCCCCTTACTGTGCTGCAGAGCGGCGCGCTCGGCAGCGGGGGAGGGGAGCAGGGTCGGAGCTCCAGACTGCCGGAGGCCGAGGCGAGGGCCGGGGATCTGTGAATGCAGGGGGGGGAGGGAGAGAGAAGAGGGGAGTGGTCTCAAGTTGCAGGGGAGAGGAGGGGGAAGTGAAGGAAGGGCTTGGCTGCTTGGGGGGCGGGGGAAGTCCAGACATTGACAAATTCCCCCCAGACGCTATTTTTAACTGAAAAAAGCCGGACATGTCCGGGGGAATCCAGACGAATGGTAACCCTAGCCCAAGCACCCCCGTATCCCACAATCCCCCTGGGTCCGCCCGTATCCCACAATCCCCTGGGCCCGAGCACCCCCGTATCCCACAGTCCTCCAAGGCCTGAATGGGTGTGAGAGAGAGGACTCTATGGTTCCATGAGCGGCGCTGTAGCAGCACGTGGCGGAGTAGGAGGGCGGTCTCTATGCTTCCGACTGATCCATTTTAGCTGGAACGTCCATCCCAAAATTTCAGCCGCAGGCCTGGAAAATGTCATCTCAAACGATTACATTTTGGCAAAGCTACAGGAAACCGAAAACAGGGTCTCGCGGCGGGAAAGGCCAGGCGACCATAACTACAGGCGTCCCCTAGCATCACCAATTCCCCGAGGCACGCCCTGCTGTGTCTCCAGGGGCTTTTGGGAGGCACTGGAGTAGGGCGGTGCTCTGGCACTAGGTGATCCCATTGGTCCCCGCTGCCCTTGGGATTGATGATGAAGAGAGAACAGTGTGAAAACGTGACTGGAGGGCCTCCTACAGGATCACAAGTACAGACGGCCAGGAAATGGGGGTTGGTCCCCGTGGACGAGGTTGACAAAACCAAACAAGCAAAGAGACGTTTGTCTCAATTTTCGGTGGGAACATTTTGGGTTTTGGCAGATGTTCAAATAAGGAGAAATCTATCCGTCCCCACGGACGCATGTCTGTGTGTCCCTGTGCACGTCTGTCTATCCCCGTGCACGACTGTCTATCCCCATGAAACATCTGTCTATCCCCACGCATGGCATTCAGTCTATTCATCCATCCCCATACACACCCCTCTGTCCGTCCATTCATCCCCATACACACCCCTCTGTCTGTCCATCCATCCCCATACACACCCCTCTATCTGTCCATCCATCCCCAACCACACCCCTCCGTGTGTCTGTCCGTCCATCCATCCCCATACACACCCCTCTGTCTGTCCATCCATCCATCCCCATACACACCCCTCTATCTGTCCATCCATCCCCAACCACACCCCTCCGTGTGTCTGTCCATCCATCCATCTCCATACACACCCCTCCGTCTGTCCGTACATCCCCATACACACCCCTCCAGGGCCTCTGGGGCGGGAGGATGGTTAAGAAGCAGCAGACACAGAGACATGGGTGTCTGGGGGCCCGGTGGGGGCAGTGGGGCCAGGGCCGGCTCTAGGATTTTTGCCACCCAAAGCAGAAACAATTTTGGCCGCCCCTGGTTCTTTAATTACCCAAACCCCGGCCCCGCCTCAACTCCGCCCCTTCCCCAAAATCCCCAGCCCTGCCTCCTCCCCCCAGGCTCTGAAGCCTAGGAGGGAAGGAGGGAGGGAGGGGGGCCACGGCCACTCAGAGTCTCCCCCCCCTCCCAGGTTTGAGAGCCTGGGAGGGAGGGGGAGACTCCGAGCGGCCGCGGTGCGGGCGCCACTTCTCCCCCTCCCTCCCAGGCTCTGAAGTCTGGGAGGGAGGGGGAGCAGTGGCGCGGGAAACGGCCACTCGGGATCTCCCCCCCCTCCCAGGTTTGAGAGCCTCGGAGAGAGGGGGAGTCCCCGAGCCGCCGCGGCTGCTCCCCCTCCCTCCCAGACTTGAGAGCCGGGAGGGAGGGCGAGTAGCGGCACGCGAATCAGCTGTTTCGCACGCCGTGGCGAGCTAGGGCGGCCGGGGCACATTTTTAGGGGCGGCATTCTGGCGCCGGCCATGCCGCCCCTAAAAATGTGCCGCCCCAAGCACCAGCTTGTTTTGCTGGTGCCTAGAGCTGGCCCTGAGTGGGGCAGGGCTGGGGGGCGGAGCAGGGCGGCGACGGGTATCGCTGGCTCAGGCCCTTCGGTCGGGTGGATCTGAGACCTGCCGCGGTCAGGCCAGGGTCCCGTTAACGGGGTCACGACACGGGCTCCCGGGCGCCGCAAATACCCCCCCACCCCCACGGGTCCCTGGGGCTGGCGCTGGGACAGGGACCAGGCCCTGTGTGTGTGCATACAGAGCTCTCTGTGTGTGTGTACCTGGCAAGTATGTGTGTGTGTGCACATGGTTGTGTGTACATGTGTGTGTACATGGGCTGTGTGTGTGTACAGAGCACTGTGTGTGTGTGTAGAGCACTGTGTGTGTGTGTGTGTACAGAGCTCTGTGTGTGTGTGTGCACATGGGCCATCTGTGTGTATGTGTACAGAGATCTGTGTGTGCACATGGGCTGTGTGTGTGTACAGACCTCTGTGTGTGTGTGTGCACATAGCTGTGTGTATGCGTGCACAGAGCAGTGTGTATGTGTCTGTGTACAAAGCATTGTGTGTGTACAGGGGCTGTGTGTGTGTACAGAGCAGCGTGTGTGTGCAGAGCCCGGTGTGTGTGTGTGTGTGTGTGTACAGAGCTGTGTGTGTGTACAGAGCACTCTGTGTGCACAGATCAGTGTGTGTGTGTGTGTGTGCACAGAGCAGTGTGTGCACAGGGGCTGTGTGTGTGTGTGCATACAGAGCTCTGTGTGTGTGTACCTGGCAAGTATGTGTGTGTGCACGCACATAGTTGTGTGCTCATGTGTGTGTACAGAGCAGTGTGTGTGTGTGTGTGTGTGTGTACATGGGCTGTATGTGTGTACAGAGCACTCTGTGTGTGTGTACCTGGCAAGTATGTGTGTGTGCCCATAGCTGTGTGTATGTGTTTGTGTACAGAGCACTGTGAGTGTGTGTACACATGGGCCGTCTGTGTGTGTGTGTACAGAGCACTGTGTGTGTACAGGGGCTGTGTGTGTGTACAGAGCAGCGTGTGTGTGCAGAGCCCGGTGTTTGTGTGTGTGTGTGTACAGAGCTCTGTGTGTATGTACAGAGCACTCTGTGTGCACAGATCAGTATGTGTGGGCACAGAGCAGTGTGTGTGTGCACATGCACAGGGGCTGTGTGTGTGTGTGTGTGTGCACAGAGCTCTGTGTGTGTGTGTGTATGCACACAGGGGCTGTGTGTGTGTGTGTGTGCGCACAGAGCAGTCTGTGTGTGCGCACAGGGGCTGTGTGTGTGTGTGTGTGCGCACACAGCAGTGTGTGTGTGTGAGCACAGAGCAGTGTGTGTGTGTGAGCATAGAGCAGTGTGTGTGTGTGCACAGGGGCTGTGTGTGCGTGTGTGTGTGTGTGAGCACAGAGCAGTGTGTGTGTGCACACAGGGGCTGTGTGTGTGTGTGTGTGTGTGTGTGTGTGAGAGAGAGAGAGCACAGAGCAGTGTGTGTTTGCACACAGGGGCTGTGTGTGTGTGTGTGTGTGAGCACAGAGCAGTATGTGTGTGCGCACAGGGGCTGTGTGTGCATGTGTGAGCACAGAGCATTGTGTGTGTGCACGCACAGGAGCTGTGTGTGTGTGTGTGCACACAGAGCAGTGTGTGTGTGTGTGAGCACAGAGCAGTGTGGCTGTGTGTGCACAGGGGCTGTGTGTGTGTGTGTGTGTGCGCGCGCGCACACACGGGCTGTGTGTGTGTTTGTGTGCACAGAGCTCTATGTGTGTGAGCACAGAGCAGTGTGTGTGCACAGGGGCTGTGTGTGCGTGTGTGAGCACAGAGTAGTGTGTGTGTGCGCACAGGGGCTGTGTGTGCGTGTGTGAGCACAGAGCAGTGTGTGTGTGCGCACAGGGTCTGTGTGTGTGTGTGAGCGCAGAGCAGTGTGTGTGCACAGGGGCTGTGTGTGTGTGCACAGAACTCTATGTGTGTGAGCACAGAGCAGTGTGTGCGCACAGGGGCTGTGTGTGTGTGTGTGTGTGTGTGCACAGAGCAGTGTGTGTGTGCGCGCACAGGGGCTGTGTGTGTGTGTGCACAAGGGCTGTGTGTGCGTGTGTGAGCACAGAGCAGTGTGTGTGTGCGCACAGGGGCTGTGTGTGTGTGAGCACAGAGCAGTGTGTGTGTGTTTGTGTGTGCGCACAGGGGCTGTGTGTGTGTGTGTGTGTGAGCACAGAGCAGTGTGTTGTGCGCACAAAGAGGCTGTGTGTGTGTGTGTGTGCAGGGGCTCTGTGTGCGTGTATGAGCACAGAGCAGTGTGTGTGTGTGAGCACAGAGCAGTGTGTGTGTGTGCACAGGGGCTCTGTGTGTGTGCACAGAGCAGTGTGTGTGAGCACAGAGCAGTGTGTGTGCACAGGGGCTCTGTGTGTGTGTGCGCCCAGGGGCTGTGTGTGTGTGAGCACAGAGCAGTGTGTGTGTGTGCGCGCCCAGGGGCTGTGTGTGTGTGTGCACAGGGGCTCTGTGTGTGTGTGCGCCCAGGGGCTGTGTGTGTGTGTGCACAGGGGCTCTGTGTGTGTGTGCGCCCAGGGGCTGTGTGTGTGTGTGCGCCCAGGGGCTGTGTGTGTGTGTGTGCACAGGGGCTGTGTGTGTGTGCGCCCAGGGGCTGTGTGTGTGTGTGTGCGCCCAGGGGCTGTGTGTGTGTGCGTGCACAGGGGCTGTGTGTGTGTGTGCGCCCAGGGGCTGTGTGTGTGTGTGCGCCCAGGGGCTGTGTAGCGCACGGTGCCTGTGGAGCCGGCAGGAAGCGGAGGATGGGGAAGGGCTGCGGGAGGAGGCAGGATCTGAGCTCACAGCGGCCCATTAAGTCACACCCGGGGGGGGGGGGGGGGAAGGGGGCTGGTCACATGAGCAGCCTGTGACCCGGCAGCCGGTTCCGGGGAGCCCTGCATGGAGCTGGGGGAAAGACCCTGCCCCCCCATCGGTCCCACCCACCCCGCAGCATCCCCCGCCAAAGGTTCGTGCATCTCTGGGCAGGGAGCCAGGACGCCTGGGTTCTCTCCCCGGCTCTGGGAGGGGAGTGGGGGCTGGTGGGTTAGAGCGGGGGGGGGGGGGGGGGCTGGGAGCCAGGACTCCTGGGTTCTCCCCCCGGCTCTGGGAGGGGAGTGGGGGCTGGTGGTTAGAGCAGGGGGGCTGGGAGCCAGGACGCCTGGGTTCTCTCCCTGGCTCTGGGAGAGAAGTGGGGGCTGGTGGTTGGGGGGCTGGGAGCCTGGACTCCTGGGTTCTCTCCCCGCTCTAGGAAAGGGATGGGGCATGGTGAATTGGGGAGGGGCAGGAAATCTATTTAAGCTCCTCCTCTCACCTGATTCCCACCTGGCTGCTAAGTCCCGCCCCCCCACCCTCTATAACTAACCTTCCCCCCTCTATAAACTTCTCTAGCCTCCCTTTTCTCTCCTTTCCTGTGCCCTGGGGGGAGTCTGACCTGCTGCGGTAGCCTGTGTCTGGTGAGCTTCATCCTCCCAGACTTGGGGACCCCCTTGGTGAAGAGTGGGGGGGCTGACCCCCCATCTACCCTACTCTGTTAGTCTGAGAGCAAGTATCTCTCAGCTCTGGCTTTGCCCTGCCAGTCATTCTTTTGGGGGGGGTTCCAGATTTGCCCCCCAATATATGTTCTGGCTTCTCTTTGCACCCCTTAAGCAACCCCCCGGCCTTGAATCTATGGCATCCTGTACTCCCCTCAATTTGACTTTTAAACTCTCTTCACCCACCCCCCTGTTTTTCCAGAAGAGGGACCAAGAACAGGGGTGTCCCCCTGTACTCCCATCTCTGCAATGGGAAGGGAGGCTGGATTTCGAGGGCACTGTCCCACCGATTTGGCTGTTCCTGACCCGGGTTTGATTTCTTTTCCTGTTTCATAATTGGATTCATGTCCCCCTCCCCTCCGTTTTTAGGGTTCATACCTTGTTTTTTTAAGTTGTTTCTCAGGTGGGTTTTGAACCTGTCCACGTATTTCCCCCCCCCCCCCCTTCCATTTCCCAGTTGGATTTCAACCCGCTTTGTGCATCAAAACCCCGGATCCTTTTTCCCCCTGTTAACTCCAAGAACCTGGGTGGGTTTTTAGGGTTCGCCACCATCCCCAGTTATCTTTTGCGGGTTTGGAGGCATCTGCAGGCAAGTTTGAAACCGGGCGTGGCCAGCCCCTTGACTTTTCCATTGTATCGCTGTCATTTTGAGGCTGGCGTTCGGAGAATTTAGGGCCGGAGGGAGACTCGCTGGGTAGGGTTTCTTTTCGGGGGGGCCGGAAGCCAGGTTTTGGAGCTGTCTCGAAGCGCGGTTTGGCGTGCACCCTGGCAATACATTGCTCTCCGGTTCTGTTGTAAGATTTTTTTTTTAAAGGGCTTGACCCCCGTTTTTCTAGTTTGGGGCGGGGGTGTCTCTGATCTCAATTTTAATCCGGTTCCCCCACTGCGATGTGCCCACAGCTGGCTAATGATTGTTACTTCCTTTCAACAAGATCGGGGGGTCTTCTATTGGCTCGGTTCATGGTTGGGGTGTGGGGAGGGCCTGGGGGGGTTGCAGGTGAGGCTGGGGGAGGGAATTTTTGGGAGGGGAGCTGATGGGGAGGGGCTGAGAGATTGGAGGGGAGTTGGGAGGGGTGGGGCAATGGTGGGGGAAGAGCTGGGAACTTGGAGTGGAGAGCAGGTGAGCAGGCGAGGGGGGGAGGGGAATTTGGGCTGGGGGAGGGGATTTGGGCTGGGGGGCTCTGTGGGAGGAGGGGCAGGGGATAACAGGGGTTCCTGGCTGACCCCCTCCTTCCCCCCCCCCCCCAGGGTGACCAGGCACCCGTGCCATGTCCACCGAGAGCTCCCCTCTCCTGAGCTACCGGCTCTTCAGCGTGGTGGACGACGGGGAGATGCCGGGGAGCCGGGCCCAGGAGGAGGCCCCCCTGGTGGGGGGGATGTTGGGGGCGCCGCGGGCCCCCCTCACCCCGACCCGGCCCGCCGTCTCTCTACCTTCTTCGGCGTTGTGGTGCCCACCGTCCTGTCGATGTTTAGCATCGTCGTCTTCATGCGTGTGGGTGAGTGACCCCCGCGTTCGGGATTCTCCCCCTAGGGAAATCGCCACCCCTAGGAATACCAACAAACCTCCATCCCCCCACGGTTGCGTGATTGATTTCCAGCCAAAATCATGGAGCAGGGAGTTCCATCGGCTAATGGGGGGGCGGGTGGCCCATACTTACTCCCCTCTCCTCCTCCAACCCAGCGGATGAATGAAAGGTGGCCCAACGGTCATCGGAGGAGGCTAACGCGCACCGGGAGACGCGCTCCGAGACCGTGGAACCTACTACCCCAGCTCCACCATGGTGCCCCTCGCGCCTGACCCGCAGCCCCTCTCTGTCGCCCCCTAGGGTTCGTGGTGGGGCACGCCGGGTTCCTGCAGTCGCTGCTCATGCTGGTGGTGGCCTACGTCATCATCCTGCTGACTGTCCTGTCCGTCTGCGCCATCTGCACCAATGGCGCCATCCAGGGGGGCGGGGCCTACTGTATCCTTCAGCCAATGGGGATTGGGGGATGCAGGGGGCAGGTGAGGGGTGTCGGGAGAGCTGCTTATGGAGGGGGTCTTTGGGGAGACTGGGGGGAGGGGAGATGGGACATGGGGGGCTGTCTCTGGGGCGGCAGGGGCTGTGGGGAGCAGTGGGTGTCGGGAGAGCTATTTATGGTGGGGGTCTTTGAGGGAGACACTGGGGATCTGGGGGAAGGGGAGAGGGGATATGGGGGGCTGTCTCTGGGGGGGCACTGGCTGTGGGGAGCAGTGGGTGGGGGTGTCAGGAGATATGTTTATGGAGGGGGTCTTTGGGGAGACTGGGGGGAGGGGAGATGGGATATGGGGGGCTGTCTCTGGGGCGGCAGGGGCTGTGGGGAGCAGTGGTGGGGTGTCGGGAGATCTGTTTATGGAGGGGGTCTTTGGGGAGACTCTGGGGGGAGGGGATATGGGGGCTGTCTGGGGGGCAGGGGCTGTGGGGAGCAGTGGTGGGGGGTGTCGGGAGATCTGTTTATGGAGGGGGTCTTTGGGGGAGACTCTGGGAGAGGGGATATAGGGATGCATGGGGGCAGTGTAGGAGTTGTCTCAGTGGAGTGTGGCAGGGGGGATAGGCTCTGTGGGGGGGGGTGGCATCTCCCCCCCCCAGGATACCATGGTGTTTCCTTAACGACCCCCCTCCCCCGCCCCCCAGTCATGATCTCACGGACGCTGGGCCCCGAGTTTGGGGGCAGCATTGGGCTTATGTTCTACCTGGCTAACGTCTGCGCCTGCGGGGTCTACATCCTGGGGCTGGTGGAGGCCGTGCTGGACGTCTTCGGAGCAGGTGGGCCCGGATGCCTGGGTTCTCTCCTTGGCTCTGGGAGGGGAGTGGGGGCTGGTGGGTCAGAGCAGGGGGGGCTGGGAGCCAGGACTCCTGGGTTCTCATACACTCATAGACTTTAAGGTCAGAAGGGACCATTATGATCATCTAGTCTGACCTCCCGCATGATGCAGGCCACAAAAGCTGACCCACCCCCTTCCCTTGACTCAGCTGTTGAAGTCCCCAAATCCTGTGATTTAAGGACCTCAAGTCGCAGAGAATCCTCCAGCTAGCGACCCCCACCCCACGCTGCGGAGGAAGGCGAAAAACCTCCAGGGCCTCTGCCAATCTACCCTGGAGGAAAATTCCTTCCCGACCCCAAATATGGCGATCAGTAGAACCCCGAGCATGCGGGCAAGAGTCTCCAGCCAGACCCTCATTGGCCATTGATACTATTTACCCGCGATGCCACGTTGTTGAGTGATTGACTAAAATCACGTTATCCCATTAAACCATTCCCTCCATAAACTTATCGAGCTGAATCTTAGCCAGACAGGTCCTTTGCCCCCACTGTTCCCCTTGGGAGGCTGTTCCAAAACTTCACCCCTCTGATGGTTAGAAACCTTCGTCTAATTTCAAGCCTAAACTTCCCCACGGCCAGTTTGTATCCATTCGTTCTTGTGTCCACATTAGTACTGGGTTCTTCCTGGCAATGGGAGGGGAGTGGGGGCTGGTGGTTAGAGCGGGGTGGGGGGTGGGCTGGGAGCCAGGACTCCTGGGTTCTCTCCCTGGCTCTGGGAGGGGAGTAGGGCCTCTGGGGGGGTTGGAACCCGGATGCCTGGGTTCTCCGCAGTCCTGATAGTGCCCCCCCGCAGACGGAACAGACCCCCCCGGCGCCCGCGCCCTGCCCCAGGGTTATTTCTACAGCTTCCTTTACGGGTCAGCGGTACTGCTGCTCTGCTTGTTGGTCTGCCTGGTGGGGGCCCGGATCTACGCCCGGGCCGCCTTCCTCATCTTCCTGGTGGTCAACCTGGTGCTGGTGGCCATTTTCGTCAGCTTCGTGGCCGTGGGGCCCCGCCAGGTGTCCGTTGCCCGGGACGCCAACCACACCTTCAACGCCAGCTTCACCGGCTTCCGCCTGGCCACCCTGCGGGCCAACCTGCCCGGTCAGCGGGAGCAGGGGTTGGGGCGGGGGGTCAGAGGGAGAAAGGGAGGGGTGGGGGGGCAAAGCAGGGGATGGGGGGGTGTTGAGCAGGGAGGGGGTGTTAGGGGCAGGGGGGGTCGTGGATGTGTGGGGGGCCCAGAGGGAGAAAGGAAGGGGTGGGGGCATCGAGCAGGAGGGGGCGTTGGGGGCAGGGGGGTCATGGGGGGTGGCGGGGGATCGGGGATGTGGAGGCAGCAGAGGTGGAGGGTGGGGGGACTGGAGATGGGGGGCAGAGGGGGAAGGGGAGTAGTAGGGGTGTTGGGGGGGCACCGGCTGGGGTGATTGGAGGCACACTGAGTGGCACATGGTCAGCAGAGGGTGGGGGAGCAAACCCTGGGGGGTGGAGGGGGTTATGGGGAGATGATGGGATCTGGGGGGGGGGCACGGCCCAGAGGTGGGGAGCCGAGGCCCAGGAGGGGGGCATGTCGGGGGGGGGGCGAGCAGACAGAGGGGAGGAGTTCGTGGGGAAGGGGGAATGACCCCCCACTTACTTGTCATGTGTCCCCCCCCAGCCATGTACTCCCGCGATTACACCACCAACAACGTCATGACGTTCGCCACCGTCTTCGCCGTCATGTTCAACGGCTGCACTGGGATCATGGCCGGGTCCAACATGTCGGGTGAGCCCGGATGCCTGGGTCCTGTCCCCGGTTAAGGGTGGGGAGTGGGGGCTGGTGGGTGACAGCAGGGGGGGCTGGGAGCCAGGACTCCTGGGTCCCATCCCGGTGCTGGGCTGCCGTTGCAGGGGAGCTGAGGAACGCCAGCAGCTCCATCCCCAGGGGCACCATCATCGCTGTGGTTTACACCTTCATCATCTACTTCCTCCTCTTCCTCATGACCAGCTTCACCTGTGAGAGGTGAGGGGGGGCAGGGATGGATGGAGTGGGGATTGGAGAACACACTGCTGTTGGCACCAAGGGGCGGGGCTAAAAGAATAGAGGCGAGGCTAGAGGTGAGGCTTAAGGAGGAGCTGGCGAATGGGGTGGAGCTAAGGGATCAGGGGGCGGGACTAGGAGAGCAGCAGGTGGGCTGAGGGGTGGGGTTGGGCGGAGCTTCGGGGCACAGGGATGTTGGCAGGGGTGGGAGGGAAAGTGGAGGTGGGGCTATTGGGGGTGGGGCAGAGGGGGGGGAATGGCTAATGAAATGGGGTCAGGCTAAGAGTTGGGGTAGGGGGCAGGGCTTAGTGTGGAGTTCGTGTGGAGAAGATGGGAAGATGGGTGGGGCTAAGGGGTGAGGGCGGGGCTATGGATGGGTGGGGCTAGGGGGCTGAGGTGGGGTTCAGGCACAGAGCTAGTGAAAGGGGCGTGGCTTTCAGGGAGGGGCGTGGCTTTCAGGGCCAGAGTAAGAGGTGGGGTTAAGCCACAGAGCTAGTTGAAATGGGCGTGGTTTTCGGGGATGGGGTGTGGCTTTCAGGGTCAGACTAAAAGGTGGGAAATGGGGAATGGGGCAGAGACAAGTCGTGCCTAGGGGAGCTGGGGTGTGGTGGGTGGGGAGGGGTTGGGTGGGTGGGACTCAAGGCCTGGCTCCGCCCCCCTTTCCAGGACACTGCTGAAGGAAGACTACGGCTTCTTCCGTTCCATCAACCTGTGGCCGCCCCTGGTGCTGGTCGGGGTTTACGCCGCGTCCCTCTCAGCCTCCATGAGCTCCCTCATCGGGGCCTCCCGCATCCTGCACGCGCTGGCCAAGGACGACCTGTTCGGTGAGCCCCCCCATGTCCGTCCCCCCCAGCCTGGGTCCCCCTAGCCTGTCCCATGGGCCCCCCCCCAGCCTCCCGACCCGGGTCGCTTCCTCGTTCTGACGCGCTTTTCTCCCCCCACAGGCATCGTCCTGGCTCCAGCCAAAATCGTCTCCAAGGGGGGGAACCCCTGGGTGGCTGTTCTGTACACCTGGGCCCTGGTGCAGGTAAGCATCCTCCCCACCACCACCTGATCCCCCTCCCAGAGCCGGGGAGAGAACCCAGGAGTCCTGGCTCCCAGCCCCCCCTGCTCTGACCCACCAGCCCCCGCTCCCCTCCCAGAGCTGGGGAGAGAACCCAGGAGTCCTGACCCAGTTCTCGGCCCCCCCCAGCTGGTGCTGTTCGCGGGGAAGCTGAACACCATCGCCGGGATCGTCACGGTGTTTTACTTGGTGGCCTACGCAGCTGTGGACCTGGCCTGCCTGGCGCTGGAGTGGGCCTCGGCCCCTAACTTCCGGTGAGGGGGGGGGGGCGTGAGGGGGCATGACTGGGGTGGGGGGGATTGGGGGGGGCGTGTCCAGGGCTGGGAAAGGCGGGGGGGGGGTGAGGAAGAGGGGGATGGGCATGGGAGTAAGATCCAATTCAGATTCTCAGAGCTCTGAGTGGGGGGGGGTCTGTGGGGTGGGGTACAGGGGAGCTGGGATTTGGGGGTCCCTGGTGGACGGGCCCAGGGGTGTCTGTGGGGTGGAGTACAGGGGAGCTGGGATTTGGGGGTCCCTGGCGGACGGGGCCCCTGGGGTGTCTGTGGGGCGGGGGTCCTGTCTGTAACCCCCATCTCCTCTCCCCGCCCCCAGCCCCACCTTCCAGCTGTTCAGCTGGCACACGTGTCTGCTGGGCATCGCCAGCTGCCTGCTCATGATGTTTCTCATCAGCCCCGCGGGCGCCTCGGGCAGCCTGGTGCTGATGCTGGCGCTGCTCGGCTTCATCCACCTGCGGGCGCCCGCCAGCTCCTGGGGCTACATCAGCCAGGCCCTCATCTTCCACCAGGTACCGGGCCCCCAGCCCCCACTCGCCCCCCAGAGCCGGGGAGAGAACCCAGGAATCCGGGCTCCCTTCTGTCCGTCCTACAGTCTATTTCTGACCCCGCCCCCTGTGACACACCTGGTACTGGGGGGATCTGTCAGCTGGGCCCCCTTCAGCTGTGGGGGGATTGATGGGAGGAGGGCTGTGGGTTGGCCCCTGAGAGCTGGAGACGGGATGGGGGCCACTGTAGGGTGGAGCCCGGTTTGGTGCCATGGGGGGAGTCGATGGGATGGGACTTTCAGGGGGGGCCTGCGCCCAGCATCTGAGGTGTCCCCATCTTCCCCCCCCCACCCCAGGTGCGGAAGTACCTGCTGCTCCTGGACGTGCGCAAGGAGCACGTGAAGTTCTGGCGCCCCCAGATGCTGCTGATGGTGGCGAACCCCCGGAGCGGGGCCCAGCTCATCCACTTCGTCAATGACCTCAAGAAGGGGGGGCTCTTCGTGCTGGGCCACGTGGAGATCGGCGAGCTGGGTGAGGGACCCAGGCGTCCGGGCGCTTGCCACCCCCCGAAGGAACCCAAGAGTCCTGGCTCCCAGCCCCCCCTGCTCTCACCCACCAGCCCCCACGCCCCTCCCAGAGCTGGGGAGAGAACCCAGGAGTCCTGGCCCCCAGCCCCCCCTGCTACTAACCCACCAGCCCCCACTCCCCTCCCTGAGCCGGGGAGAGAACCCAGGCGTCCTGGCTCCCAGCTCTAACCCACCAGCCCCCACTCCCCTCCCTGAGCCGGGGAGAGAACCCAGGAGTCCTGGCACCCAGTCCCCCCTGCTCTAACCCACCAGCCCCCACTCCCCTCCCTGAGCTGGGAAGAGAACCCAGGCGTCCTGGCTCCCAGCCCCCCTGCTCTAACCCACCAGCCCCCACTCCCCTCCCTGAGCCGGGGAGAGAACCCAGGCGTCCTGGCTACCTTCTATTTCTGCCCCCCAGACACGATGCCCTCTGACCCCATCCAAGATCACTACAACTTCTGGCTCAGCCTGGTGGATAAACTCAACGTGAAGGCGTTCGTGGATCTGACCCTCTCACCTTCGGTCCGACAGGGGACCCAGCACCTGCTGCGCATCACGGGGCTCGGTGAGTGATATAGTCAGCCACCCTGCCCCAGAGGTGGGCGCATCTCAGCCCTGGGCGAGGGGTCCCTGTGTAACCAGCCGCCCCGCCCCAGAGGTGGCTGCATCTCAGCCCTGCTGACTCTCTCTCTCTCTCTCTCTCTCTCTCTCTCTCTCTCTCTCTCTCTCTCTCTCTCTTCCCCCCCCCCCCCCACCCCCCCCAGGCGGCATGAAGCCCAACACGCTGGTGCTGGGTTTTTACGACGCCTGCGTCCCCGACGACTACTTCCTCCGTGACCCGGCCTTCAGCCAGGCCCGGGAGAACGACCACTTCGGGGTGGACCTGCCGGCCCTCCAGGCCCACTTCCCCGCTGTGCGCGGGGCCGGCGTCCCCAAAGCCCTGCCGGCTGCCGAGTACGTCTCCATCCTCTCGGACGCTGTCAAGATGCACAAGAACGTCTGCCTGGCCCGCTACTTCCCGCTGCTGGACAAGGAGCGGCTCTTCTCCTCCAAGGCCGAGGGCTGCTTCGTGGACGTGTGGCCCCTCAACCTGCTGCGCCCCGACACCCCGGCGTACGTGGACGTCTGTAGCCTCTTCCTGCTCCAGCTGGCCTGCATCCTCACCATGGTCAGCTCCTGGCGGGCCGCCTGCCTCCGCCTCTTCCTCTGCGTGGAGTCGGGCGACCGGGGCTGGGTGGCCAAGGAGGAGAAACTCAAAGAGCTCCTCACCAAGCTGCGTATCAAGGCCACCATCCGGGCGGTCACCTGGGACCACGTGGTGGCCCTGCACGGCCAGCGGCCGGCGGCCGGCGAGCCCTTCCTCAATCCGGCCGCCCACCGGGTGACGGACGAGTACCTGGCGGCCGTCAACGCCTTGGTGCTGCAGCAAGGGGGACAGGTTGCTGTGAGGTTCCTCTACTTGCCCCGGCCGCCGGCCGACACCTCCATGTACGAGCGGTACCTGGAGCAGCTGGAGATCCTCACCCGGGACTTGGGGCCCACCCTGCTGGTGCACGGCCTCACCCCCGTCACCTGCACCGAGCTGTGAGGCGGGGGGGCCCCCCCCCCCGGCCGTGCCGGAGGAGGACAGTGGGGCAGGACCTTGGAGATGTTCTTCAGCTCCTGGCGAGGGCCTGGGGAGCTCCTGGAGACTGCACCAGGCCAGGACATCCCGCCTCCAAGGGGGGGGTGCACGGCCAGGATCTGGGGGACGCACACCCCCGTGGGATTAGCTGACAGGCCTGGCCTTAGAGCCCCTGAAACCTGGTGCCTGTAATGAGCAGGGGAGGAGAGATGCCCCCAAACTGAGGCTGCAATATGGGGGGGCCTCAACCCCACAATTGGCCCCTTTCCCCCTCATTCAGCTTGCGCTGTACCCCATTATGTCTGCACCCCCACATTCCTTCACTGCTTAGTAGGGGGTACCCATTTTTCCCAGGTACCCCCAAATCACTGCCCCCCACCTTCTCAATCTCCTCCCATCACTGCTTGGGAAGGAGTCCCCCTTTTTTGCCCATGGGCCCCAAATCACTATCTCCTATTCTTCGTCTGCACCTCATTCAGGGCTCACTGGGGGGGTTCCCCATTTTTTCCAGGCAGCCCTAGATCACTGCAACCTGAATTCTCCATATCCACCACCCCAGTGTGGACGGGGTCCCAAGCTGCTTCTGCACCCCAAAAAAATCCTTCTAGGGGTTTTGTCTCTTCTGCACTCCCTGGTCTCTCTTCTGAGGAGGCCCCAGGTCCCCCAACGCCTGTTGCCTTAGCTCTGTGCCCCCCCAACCTTAAAGCTCTGGGGTCCCCCTCCCGCAACAGCCCACCTTGTGTGCGGGGGGGGGGTCCTAGCACCCTCAATATTGGGTGTCCTACTCCAGCCGGGCACAAGGTGGTGCCCTTAAATAACCCAGCTGGGATTAACCCCCGGAGAGGGGGGATAGAAGCAGGCGGGACCCCCAAAACCAGCCCCCCCCCTCCAGGCAGCTTATTTATGCTACAAGGACTATATTTTTGGTTAATGTTCTCTCGCGGATACCTCATGTAACACGACTGACCAGCGCCCCCCGGAGGAGGGGGTAATAACACAGCAAGCTAAGGGGGGGGATTTAGACATGTATTTTAACGAGCGCACTCAATAAATGGACAACGCAAAAAAGGACAGGGGCCAGTGATGGTGTGGTTATTGAGTGAGTTTTTTTGGGGGGAGGGGCTAGGAGCCAGGACTCCTGGGTTCTCTCCCCGGCTCTGGGAGGGGAGTGGAGGCTGGTGGGTTAGAGCAGGGGGGCTGGGAGCCAGGACTCCTGGGTTCTCTCCCCGGCTCTGGGAGGGGAGTGGGGGCTGGTGGGTTAGAGCAGGGGGCGGGGCTGGGATTTGGGACATGGGGCTGGCTGTGCACAAGCTGCTGGTCATTAAAAAGTTAATCCCGGCCGTGGGCGCACGGTGCATGCTGGGAATTGTAGGCAGACCCCAGCTCCCTGGAAAACCAGCCACATGGAGGGTGCCGGGTGAGATTTCAGCGGGGAGCCCGGACTCCTGGGTTCTCTCCCCGGCTCTGGGAGGGGAGTGGGGGCTGGGTGGTTAGAGCAGGGGGGGCTGGGAGCCCGGACTCCTGGGTTCTCTCCCCGGTTCTGGGAGGGGAGTGGGGGCTGGTGGGTTAGAGCAGGAGGTGCTGGGAGCCAGGACTCCTGGGTTCTCTCCCCGGCTCTAGGAGGGGAGTGGGGGCTGGTGGGTTAGAGCAGGGGGCCTGGGAGCCAGGACGCCTGGCCCCTCCCCCCCCATGTCGGAAGGGGAGGGGCCAGTTCTGGGGCTATGCTGCAACACAGGAGCACAGGATTTGATAGCAGCCTTCAACTACCTGAAGGGGGGTTCCAAAGAGGATGGAGCTCGGCTGTTCTCAGTGGTGGCAGATGACAGAACAAGGAGCAATGGTCTCAAGTTGCAGTGGGGGAGGTCCAGGTTGGATATCAGGAAAAACTATTTCACTAGGAGGGTGGTGAAGCACTGGAATGCATTACCTAGGGAGGTGGTGGAGTCTCCTTCCTTGGAGGTTTTTAAGGCCCGGCTTGACAAAGCCCTGGCTGGGATGATTTAGCTGGGAATTGGTCCTGCTTTGAGCAGGGGGTTGGACTAGATGACCTCTTGAGGTCCCTTCCAACTCTGATATTCTATGATTCTATGATTTCCCTGCTGTTAACCCCTTGGGTTGGGGGGCGTTGGGCTGTCTTTCCCCTCATCCCCCCCGTCTTTCTCACCCGCCTCAACCCACCAGCTTCCACTCCCCTCCCAGAGCCAGGGAGAGAACCCAGGAGTCCTGGCATTGGTGTCCCTTGCTCACAGAAGAGTTGAGGTGTGATTTCCTGTCCCGCCCTCCCCTTTTGGGTCTGGGCCAAATCCTGAGTCTCCCTCACTCAATCAGCCCTGCAATTTCAATGGCTTAGATTGTTACACCCACTCTACCCCATCTCAGCGCCGGGCGAGGGGTCCCCGGGTAACTGGCCGCCCCGCCCCAGAGGTGGCCGCATCTCAGCGTCCAGCTCGAATACAATTTCTCTCTCCCTGCAGGTACGTCCCGAGGACTCTGCTCCCCGACGTTCACCGGGGCCTCCCCTTCCCAGGCTCCCCAACGCGGGCCGCCCTGGTCTCCGGCTCCTACCTCTATTACCACTACGGCTGCGACGGGGTCGACGACCGGGGCTGGGGCTGCGGCTACCGGACCCTTCAGACCCTCTGCTCCTGGCTGGCGGGGGCCGGAGCAGGGTCGGGGGCCTGCCCCCGGCCGGTCCCTTCCTTGTTGGCCATCCAGCAGGCCCTGGTGGAGATGGGAGACAAGCCGACGGCCTTCGCCGGCTCCCGGGACTGGATCGGCACGGTGGAAGCCGCCTTGTGCATGGATCACTTTTTTGGGGTGCCGTGCAAAATCTTGCACAGCCCCTGGGGGAGGGGACTGGGGAGGCAGGTGGGGGCCTTGTATGCCCATTTCCAGGGGGGTGGGGGGCCGGTGATGCTGGGGGGTGACGCCGACAGCTCCTCCAAGGGGCTGCTGGGGGTCTGCTCCGTGCCCGCCGGCCACCATCTCCTTGTCCTGGATCCCCATTATTACTGGGGGGCTGGGGGCCTTGGGCGGGAGGGGATGCAGGCGGCGGGGTGGGTGCGCTGGCAAGGCTTGGCCTCCTTCGACCCTGCCTCCTTCTACAATCTCTGCCTGCCACAGTTCTGGCGGGCCGCAGGCGAGGGGGACGGCGCTGGTGAAAACTGATTTGCACGAGCGAGCGTCGCTTGGACGGCCGCCACTGGGCCACGTGAACCTTGGATTTCACGAGTGAGAGTCGCCCAGAGGGCCACCAAGAGCTTTGCACAAGGGAGATGTCACTGGGACTTGTGAACATTGCTTTGCACAAGTGAGAGTCACGCGGCTGGCCGTCAAGGGGTTTGCACAACCGCGGAGACGCCGGGGTGAATGTGGTCTCAGCCGGGGCACCCACTCCGAGCCCAGATCCCCGAGGCTGCCCCAAAGAGGGGCTGTTAAAAGCCAGAGGCCGAGGAAGCTTGGGGGAGCAAACTGAAAGGTGGGGGCCATGGCTGGATCTGGGTGCACCCCCAGATAAATCTTGTGTCTCATGCATATTGTGCCTTTACCCGCCTGTTAACAGATGGGCGTTCCTTGACCTCCGCTCGTCTGCAACATTGGGTTCTGTAAATCCAGTTAAAATACTCATTCGTCCCTTTCCGCCTGATGCAGGATTTTCTTTTGTTGGTAATGCAATCCACAACAATGCTAACGCCTACGCCAAAACCCAGGCTTCGGCGTGACGGTAGCTGCGTGGCATTCTGGGCTTCTCGGCGGCTTTTCCTGATTTTCTGAAAGACCAAAAGAACTGGTTTCTACCCCTTTTTTTTTGGGGGGGGGGGGCAGGTGATTGCTTAAAATAGCCCTTTCTTTTACAAATGCTCTGGCTGATTGCAGGCAAGACAGAGGAATTGCCCCCCCTATTTTCCTGGGTTTTCGTTCCACAGGCAGGCCAGGTTGTTAGCCTTTAGTGGACGTGATCCCACTGCTCAGTCATGAGGCCACGTGCCTCAGTTTCCCTTTGTATACAGCAGAGCAGGTCTGTCGTGGTTCTCTCTGTTGTGCGAAGCGTTAAGTTTATTCACAGGTAATAGGTGAGCAGCGTCACCATCTGGCTTTCAAGGATTTTTCCAAAACGTGTACACACGCCGCGACCCGTTGTTAGCGGGGCCTTGATAACATTCAGTGTAGCCCAATACCAACATTAACATCGCAGCTATTCAACGGGGCTTGTCGTACCAGGCCCTTTCTTTGGACAATTTGTTTTTGAGGCCAGCGTGTTCACTGTGCTCTTGAAATCTTTGCGTAGGCATTTGAATTTCATTATATCCGTGGGGTTTGGGTGAATGAAAAGCTAGGGTTGTCATGCATGTTAGCAGACCCCTTTTGTACCTGTCTTCAGACTTCAGCACGGCACGCACCTGTCTCTGGGGGCAGGGGCTGTGGGGAGCAGTGGGTGGGGGATGTTGGGAGATCTGTTTATGGAGGGGGTCTTTGGGGAGACACTGGGGGATCTGGGGGAGGGGAGATGAGATATGGGGGGCTGTCTCTGGGGGAGCAGAGGCTGTGGGGAGCAGTGGGTGGGGGTGGCAGGAGATCTGTTTATGGAGGAGGTCTTTGGGGAGACTCTGGGGGATCTGGGGAGAGGGGATATAGGGGGTGTCTTGGGGGGGGCAAGGTGTTATACCAATAGAATAAAAACCAGCAGGATCTTATTAAGAGGGATAAGGCAAAGATGCCACATTTATTGTAAATATACTGATAAAGCAAAAGATCAAAGTAAACAACGTTGTTTGACTACTTATTTCTTATACACACAGAGAGAGAGAAGAGAGAGCGAGAGAGAGGTTCATTCCCACAATCATTCATTCAAGTTCTGTATAGGTGTTCTAGTTACCAGCCTAGAAGTTGCTCATGCCAAGTTACTGGCCAGGTATCTTGGTCATGAGGATGGAGCCGAGTCCGTGTCAGGTGCACCTGATGCTCCTGGAGGTGGCAGCAGAACCAGAGACTCAAAGTCCTCAGTCTTTAGAGTCCCTTCTTATAGGAATTAGTTCCTATGTTAGTCTATGGGAGCTGTTTCATCCTGCTGTTACTGACTCAGTCAGCAGATGGCACATTCCTGGTGGCTCCACACTGTCCAAAGTTCGTGTTTCTCATCCTTCCCGGTGATGGGGTGGATCCCAGTTTACCCTCCGGGGTTTGTCTGTTCATCCACTTGACACATTCTTCGGCCGATGGATACTCCCTTTCTAGGCTGGCACCTCCCTAACCATTCATGTATATCAAGCATTCATCCGCATACATTCCATATCTTAACCCTATTTTAATTTACTGTCTCCCCCACTTTCGGGGTGTGTGCTAATTCATTTGAGACTCCCGGCCCTTTAATCCCAGAGGGTGGGGGTCTGTCCTAGGAGCCGTTGACTGAAGTGAAAGTCACTTAACGGCTTATAGTGTTTGTTTACCTTGTATCAATTACTTCAAGAACAAAGTCAGTTAAAAGAACAGGAGTACTTGTGGCACTTTAGAGACTAACACATTTATTAGAGTATAAGCTTTCGTGGACTACAGCCCACTTCTTCGGATGCATAGTCCACGAAAGCTTATGCTCTAATAAATCTTAGTCTCTAAGGTGCCACAACTACTCCTGTTCTTTTTGCGGATACAGACTAACACGGCTGCTACTCTGAAAGTCAGTTAAGTTGTTTGTAAGTTTTACATAGTAATAAAGTATCTTTCACAGGATAGATATACTCAATGGTTTCTACAGACGGTAGCTTACAAGTTTTAACAGAAGACCCAAGAGATTTTTGTACTTGGTGAAACTGTTGGATTTTAAAGTGTGGGGGACAAATTATGAGGGGGTCACTGTCACTTGGGGGAATCACTGTTAGTACCTTCTTTTATATCCCTACATAATCCCCCTTTTGACATTACGCTATTTATATAATCGTTAGTGTCCCTTTCTTTTTAACCTGTTTAAGAGAAGGTACTGTGAGGCAACATGTGTTTGTGATTTCAATTTAGTGTACATTCTTTTTATCTGAAAACACATGCCACACATACCAATTATACAAATACAATTTAATATCAAGACTACTCTCAAGGGGTGTAGCATTACTGATAGGATGCCAGTGGTAGGCGGGGACCATCCAGAGAATATATCAGACCAGTGGTAGGTTGTAATTTGTTTCTCTGCAGTGGCAATTCGTAACATGTCCCCATTGGCATGTATAATATGAATAGTCCGATTTCCTACTTGGTCATCTGTCTGTTCTAAAAATTTGGTCACTTTTTTGCTTTTAATTAGACTATCAGTAAGATCTTGCCATCTAATTCCAAGGTCAATCGAGAAGTCGGCCAGCTCAGCGGTTAGTGTTAGCTGGGACTTCTTCGGCCGCCGTAAATAGTAAGTGTGATTTTTAGTAAAAACAGTACTGACATTGCATTTACATTCATCTACTGGGGGGGGTTGCTAACACTCCCATCCTCCCAAAATTCTTCCTCCCATGAGTGGATACATACACATTGTCCATTGTACAATACTTTGGTGTCATTGTCCAATTCATCCCACACACATGATCCCAATGAAACATATTTACTACAAGACTCTGGTAAGGTGAGGCACACCCACTTTTGAGGAGTCCATTCGGTACAACCTCTGGTGTCCAATAGTTTTCCTCCCTCCCCAGCCCACTGACTCGAGGTCCGAGGGAGCCAGAATGATCCCATGTGTAATATGGGGAGTGGGCTAACCTTCCGTACCTTTGCCTCCAGAGACTGTTGGTGTGCTATTTTCACAATTATTTCCCCAATTAACAAGTCTGATTTCACAGTGCTGGAAACATACTGCATCAGTCATATTGGTAAGTATCAAACAGAGATCATTTCCTTTGTTTTAACAAATGCATTAAAACCTTAATATTACCCAAAACTACCCAAAACATTTCATGTTCCAAAGTAGATAGGGGAAGTAATGGGGGCCCAAGAACTACCCTTTAGGGCTTGGGGAAGTAGAACCAGAGTGCGTAGAGGAAAGTGTGGAATTAACAATACAAGCAAATGTAACTAACAATACACATGTATCAATAACAAAAATCAACAACAAAATGACTATTAGAGAACCTAACAAAAAATAAACCTGATGCACTGGGGACCAAAGTCTTTTGGACACAAGTGGTGATTGATAAATTGGATGGACATGGGGGAAGTAGAGAGAAGAAAAGACATTTGTCCTGTCTAGTGTAGTATCCCCTCTCTCTTTGGACCCAATGCTAGCACAGGACACCACTAGAGACAGATACAGAACATGCAACACAGAACACTGAACACAGACTTTGTCATGACACTATAACCATGGTATTTTATCACTCTTCAGCTGGTACCAGCTCTCCTGATGTTCTGGTTTAGAGCCTGAAAGATAGAAGCTTGGAAACAAATTAGCACAGTGCTTTTACCATGGCAGACCCTGCTTGGTCTCTGCCACAGTGTGTTTGGTACTTGGGGCTGCACAAATGCTAATTAAGTGGTGCATTTCTTTGTGAGTTAAATTTTTTTTTCTTTTCTTCATTTTAAAATCCCCAGCCACTTTGCCATGGCCTGGAGATCTGAGACAGAAGCAGGCACTGTTGTTACTGTTTCAATGGCATTCTGGCCCTGGGAGGAGGAATTTACCCAAATATCCCAAATATCCCCCTTCCCAATCTCCAGAGGGGTCCCAAAAATTTGCCCCTTCCGGGGTCTTAAATGTTCCTTCTTCTGATGTTCCTGCTGCTGTAAGATTTCAGAGTGCTGTGTTAACTCTCTGTACCCAACCTTAAGGGCATCTAACTGGGTTTGGGTACTAATGGACAGACATTTTATTTCTCTGCTTTTGCAGCAGAGGCTTGTAAATCTTGGTGCAGTTTTTCATTTTTGCATCCAGCCAATGCAAGGAAAACCTTGTTACAGGGCTTCCATAGAACCCAAACTACAGCTGCTTCCTTTTGTTTTGACAGAGTTTTCATGTACCCTCGTCAAAGTGACAGTCTGATTACACAGAGCTGTTGCCAGCACAGAGGCCCGAGGCAAAGCAACAGCGGGTCCGTTGCCCGGTGTGCTTCGCGCCAATGAACACACCAGGGGGAGAAGCAAACAAAGTTCATTTGGGATCCCAAAGCGGTGCAAGGAGACAGGCACGTCTCAAATCAAGCACACTAACAGGAACAGTTTTTCTTCTTTTATACATTTTGCAGTTAAGCCTCACCCCCCCTTTCTGCTCTAGCCCTCCCTTTCTCCCCCCCTTCCTCCCTCTACCCCTCCCGTCCCTGGTAATAGTTAAGTCATTCTTGGCAGCTATAAGCCTAGCTTGTTAGTAACTTCTTTAAACCGTTATCTTGTCCTTTCTCCCTTCAGCCAGAAACATGCAGGCCTCATTATTACCGCTTGAGCAGGGGGTTGCACACAGATAACTGGTTGCTTACATATTCCAATTGCACCTGGCTTTTGAGGTGGATTAGAGTTTAAACATGGAAGGATAGAGTTTGGTTCATATAGGCCTAGTGCAGGAAGGCTTCATTGACACTTAGTGGCCTTCCACCCTCCCGAGTTACCTAGGGTGAGGCCTAGTGACGTCAACAGAGCCATCTTAAGGCTCAGTGTTTCTAGCAGTGCTTCTTTTTGCTTTGTGCACCTCACCCCTGCTGTTGCTTCAGAGAGCACTGTTAATTTCTTATTCTTTTCCTATAGCTCTCATCTGCTATTTTGTTACACATTAAAAACAAAACAAAACTAATTTATCTTAAACCTACAAATCAGGAGTTTTACAAACCAGATGTGTTGGTTTAGGTTCTTAGAACCTTAGATATTTCCACAGACAAATCGATATATACACATTTTCTTTTCCTTAACATCTCTTCTATATTGCTGTTTTTACATAACTGTACATAGATTATATTCCCTTCATACATTTGGGTCAGTTAAGTTTCAATAGAATCCCCTCATGTTTTTAACAAATTTGACTAAGTTGTCCGTAGTCAAATTATTTTAAATACCTGGATTATTTACAGACATTCCTTTGGAAAAGGGCCCATTTATCCTTCAGAATGGCTGCAAAGAAACCAAGAATTCCTTTTCTCTTTAACATGGTACTTTTTAACATTTTTACAAAGTTTAACTGCTTAATTCTGTTCAGCCTCTGTAGAGTTAACTTTTCAGGGTCTTTTTTTTTAATTACTGTTTATCTCCCAAAATGACACCTTTATTAACTCAGATTTTACCATTCCAAGTATTGTACCAGCATCTGAATTCCCCATGCCTGTACTTACTTACTCTTTTGTGCCACTATGCCCTTAGGGCTTCCAACCTGTTTTTCAGTTTCTCTATCTGTTGCTTGCCTGGGCCCGATCCTGCTTTTTCCAATTAACCTTTCCTTTCCATGGGCACAAGCTTTGTTTCACTACCAATTTAGCAAGGAGGGTGGGCTTCTTAACCAGCCCCCACCCTTCCTGGTCCCTTTCCTTAAACATGTTTTTTTAATTGTGAGATGACCACAATATCACTCAAACAAACAAACAAAGAAACATAAACCACACTACACTGCCCAAACCCCTATATCCTTCAGAGTTTGGTTTAACAGAACAAGATCTGTATCTTATGATTTTAACCCACTCTGGGCCAGAGGGAGAGACGCTAATCCTCCCTCTGTATTGCTCGGCCTGCTACCACCGAGGGTTCATACACCAAATATTAGGGTTACCATATTTCAACAATCAAAAAAGAGGATGGGAGGAGCCCCGCCCTAGCCCCGCCCCTGTCCTAGCCCCGCCCCCGTCCTGTCCTAGCCCTGCCCCTGCCCCTTCCACTCCCTCCCACTTCCTGCCCCCTCAGAACCCCCAACCCTCCCCCCCACTCCTTGTCCCCTGACTGCCCCCCAGGACTCCACCCCCTCCCTAAGCCTCCCTGCCTCTTGTCCCCTGACTGCCTCCTCCTGAGACCTTCCCCACATCCTAACTGGCCCCCTAGGACCCTACCCCCTACCTGTCCCCTGACTGCCCCAACCCTTATCCACACCCCCACTGCCCCCTCCTGGGACCCCTGCTCCTAACTGCCCCCCAGGACCCTACCCCCTACCTGTCCCCTGACTGCCCCAACTCTTATCCACACCCCCACCCCCTGACAGACCCCCCCAGAACTCCTGACCCATCTAAACCCCTCTGCTCCCTGTCCCCTGACTGCCCCCTCCTGGGACCCCTGCTCCTAACTGCCCTCCAGAACCCCACCCCCTACCTAAGCCTCCCTGTTCCTTGTCCCCTAACTGCCCCTTCCTAAGACCCCTCTCCCTAACTGCCCCCCAGGACCCTACCTCCTACCTGTACCCTGACTGCCCAAAACCTTATCCACCCTCCCCCAGAAAGCCCCCCCGAACTCTCGACCCCCCCCGCTCCTTGTCCCCTGACTGCCCCCTCCTGGGACCCACCCCCCACCTGTACCCTGACTACCCAAAACCTTACACCCCCAATCCCCAGACAGCCCCCCCGAACTCCTGACCCATCCAACCCTCCCCCTGCTCCCTGTCTCTTGACTACCCCCCCCCAGAACCTCCCTGCCGCTTCTCTGACCCCCCGGGCCCCGGCCCCCTTACTGTGCTGCAGAGCGGCGCGCTCGGCAGCGGGGGAGGGGAGCAGGCTCGGAGCTCCAGACGAGCGATCTGTGAATGCAGGGAGGGCGGGAGGGAGAGGAGGGGGGGTGTCAAGTTTCAGGAGGGAGGAGGGGGAAGTGCAAGCAGGGCTCTGGCTCTGGCTCTGGCTCTGGCTTTTGGAGCACCGGCCGCTTTGTAAGCCGCGCGCACGCTCTGCATGGGAGGGGGGAGGAGGGGAAGTCCGGACATTGACAAATTCCCCCCGGACGCTATTTTTAACCCGAAAAAGCCGGACATGTCCGGGGGAATCCGGACGAATGGTAACCCTACCAAATATAAAAACCCTTTCCAGGGGCAGAGCGAGAAACCCTAAGTTCTCCTCTTATGCTCAGTCATGCTACGACTGAGGGTGTATGCACCTGTTCTTGAACATTTTTAAAAGCTTGTTCAAACTTTCCTGTCACTCCTGACATCGTTCAGCGAGCGACACAGCCTAGATTCTGAAATGATAGCTTATATTTGTTATTTTCCTGCTACCTAGCCGGAGGCCAGCAGGTTTGGTTAACCAGATTGTATTCTGCTAAGTTTACTTGGTGGTGTGCACACCAATGTTTACAATAACTGAGGCATTTTACCAATATTCCCCCTTTCGCAATTCTCCACCAAAATGTTATACCAATAGAATAAAAACCAGCAGGATCTTATTAAGAGGGATAAGGCAAAGATGCCACATTTATTGTAAATATACTGATAAAGCAAAAGATCAAAGTAAACAACATTGTTTGACTACTTATTTCTTATACACAGAGAGAGAGAGAAGAGAGAGCGAGAGAGAGGTTCATTCCCACAATCAGTCATTCAAGTTCTGTAGAGGTGTTCTAGTTACCAGCCTAGAAGTTGCTCATGCCAAGTTACGGGCCAGGTATCTTGGTCATGAGGATGGAGCCGAGTCCGTGTCAGGTGCACCTGATGCTCCTGGAGGTGGCAGCAGAACCAGAGACTCAAAGTCCTCAGTCTTTAGAGTCCCTTCTTATAGGAATTAGTTCCTATGTTAGTCTATGGGAGCTGTTTCATCCTGCTGTTACTGACTCAGTCAGCAGATGGCACATTCCTGTCCAAAGTGGCACATTCCTGGTGGCTCCACACTGTCCAAAGTTCGTGTTTCTCACCCTTCCAGGTGATGGGGTGGATCCCAGTTTACCCTCCGGGGTTTGTCTGGTTATCCACTTGACACATTCTTCGGCCAATGGATACTCCCTTTCTAGGCTGGCACCTCCCTAACCATTCATGTATATCAAGCATTCATCAACATACATTCCATATCTTAACCCTATTTTAATTTACTGTCTCCCCCACTTTCGGGGTGTGTGCTAATTTATTTGAGACTCACGGCCCTTTAATCCCAGAGGGTGGGGGTCTGTCCTAGGAGCTGTTGACTGAAGTGAAAGTCACTTAACGGCTTATAGTGTTTGTTTACCTTGTATCAATTACTTCAAGAACAAAAGTCAGTTAAGTTGTTTGTAAGTTTTACATAGTAATAAAGTATCTTTCACAGGATAGATATACTCAATGGTTTCTACAGACAGTAGCTTACAAGTTTTAACAGAAGACCCAAGAGATTTTTGTACTTGGTGAAACTGTTGGATTTTAAAGTGTGGGGGACAAATTATGAGGGGGTCACTGTCACTTGGGGGGATCACTGTTAGTACCTTCTTTTATATCCCTACAAGGGGCTGTGGGGAGCAGTGAGTGGGGGATGTTGGGAGATCTGTTTATGGAGGGGATCTTTGGGGGAGACACTGGGGGATCTGGGGGAAGAGGATATGGAGGGGCTGTCTCTGGGGAGCGGTGGGTGGGGGTGACCCTTCCTCTGCAGGGTCATAATTTGACCCTTTTGGTTTCAGGTAGTTCATTTGCTGGCCAGGTCTGTTCGTTACCCGCAGCTCCTTTGTGGGCAGTTCTCTCCTTCCTCCATCAATTCGGTCGTTTGCACCGTCCCAGCCGCTTTCTGGCCTGCTCTTGGCTCCCAAGCCAGCAGGCGAGCTCAGCGACTCTGTCTTAAAAGAGAGTTTGGGTTTCTTTCCACTTCCAACGCCTGCTTGCGGCGATCTGCAGAAGAAAACACAACCGCGGGGGGCTCCCTTCGGAGCCCGAATCGTGTTTGACTGAGTAGGAGGTTTTATTCGCATTTCTTTTATCCTGTCTACAACGTACGCTGCCGCGTCCTGGGGAAAAGGTGTCACGGACTCACAGATCGGGCCCACTCTTGGCCCCGTGCAGTCCGTGGGGGCTGCCCCTGTCAGTGCGACAGCCCTTCTCGGGGGTCCCCTCTCTCTCGGGGTCAGGCCCCTCCACCTCCTGGAGCCGCACCTCTCTGAGCCTTAGCATGTCTGTCTCTGCCGTGGGCCCCCTCAGGGAGTCCCCTCGCTCTGGACCCCCGGGGCCTCCACCCCCAAAGGGGTTGATGCCACCCTGTTCTCTAGCCCGGAGTGACTCTCAGCCAGCATGAAACAGGAGGGTTTATTGAGAGTTGAACACAGCACAGGAAACTCTCAGGGCCTCAGGCCTGGCCTCCCTCCGCCCAGCACACCCCAGTCTCTCTGCATCCAGGTGGGCTCTGCCTGCTCCCCCTCTCCAGCCCCGAGCCCCCCTGCTTCCCAGCTGGGCATCTGAGATCCCCCGCCCCAGACCCCGCCTCTGTCCATTGTCTTCTCTCCAGGGAAACAGGGTCGTAAACCAGGGCCTCCTCTCCTCGCTTCTGTCCTCTGGCTGGAACCGGCTGGTTCAGTCACTGGGTCCTCACTCTGCAGCCCATTGTCCTCCCACTGGCCAGAACCGGCTGTGTCTCCTCAGCTGGGCCTCCGAGTCGCCAGGTCACCGGTCGCTGGGGTATCCATCCTCCCGGCCATCGGCTGGGTCCCCAAGTCCTCTCTCCGGTCCTCTGCAAAACACACTCCCTCTCCCCTCCCCTCATTAAACCAGTAACACCCAGGGAAACTGAGTCCCACCCCCTCCGCATGCAAACCATTGAAACCCCACAGAGAACAAGAAAACCCCCCACTTTGTCACAAAAGGCACAGGCCTTCCCTCGTTTAACTTATTGCAGCTCTTATCTGCTATTTCGTTACCCCCCCCATTCTCCTGTGCTTGACGGCCCTGTAGCGGCCACGGCTTTGGTCTTTAAAAAGATATTGAATGTTATAGAGCATTGAGGTACCTTAAATCCCAAAGCCAAACCCCACTGTCTGGTAAAAAGTCGTCAGTCGGCTTTGCAACTTGGAATGAAAGATCCAAACGGCTTTTTAGGGGCGTTTATTTCAAAACAAAACCCATTTATTTTAAACCTACAAACCAGAGTTTTACAAGCCAGCAGTGTTAGCTTAGGTCCTAAACACGCCACATATTTAGGGTGACCAGCCGTCCCGTTTTGGGGGACCTTTTCTTATATATGCGACTATGACCCCCCACCCCCGTCCCGTTTTTTCACCCCTACACATGGTCACCCTACACATATTTACGCAATATATTTATACACACGCATTCTTTTTTCTTAGCATCTCTTGCACGGCTTTAAATGTTTACACAGATTGCATTTCTCTACGTTTGGGGCAGTTAAGTTCCAGTAGAAACCCCTGGTGTTCTTTTAGCCAATGCGACTAACTTGTTCATAGTCAAATGATTCATGGCTGATTTACAGATATTCCTTTGGAAAAGGGCCCATTTCCCCTTCAAATCGGCTGCGAAGCAACCACGAATTCTCTTCCCATAACGCTTTTCCTTTTTTACATTTTCACAGGGATCGCCTGCTCAATCCCCTCCAGCCTCGGCCGAGTTCACGTCTCACTCTCCGTCCTTCGTGACAAGCCCCGGTGCCAACGCTGTCCACGTATTTATTCGAGGGACACCATCATAGGACCTAACCCCATCAGCCCCACCATCCGGGGCACGTTCACCTGCACATCTACGGGTGCGATCTATGCCATTGTCACGGAGTTTGGGGAGACAGGGCCCTGCACCCCCGGCTTCCTGCGATTCACCGGGACTCTCAGCCAGGCACTAAAACAGAAGTTTTATTTAGATGAGCCAAGACAGGTCTTGCAGGTACAGACAACACAACCCCCTCAGTCAGATCCATCTTGGGGGGCCAGGGGAGGTCTGTCTGGGCTCCCCTCCATTTTCCCAGCCAGCTCCAAACTGAAACTCTCCAGCCCCTCCTGTGGCCTTTGTCTCTTTCCCGGGCCAGGAGGCCACCTGATCTCTTTGTTCTCCAACACCTTCAGCTGGCACCTTTGCAGAGGAGAGGCCTAGGCCATTAGTTGCCATGAGTCAGGGTGTCAGCCATTCTCTGTACAGACCCTTGCACACCCCGGCCCTCTAGGGCTCTGGAACAATCGCACACCCTGATCCCCCCACCTAGATACTTAAGAAATGCATAGGGGAAACTGAGGCACCCACACGGTATTCAGAGAAAACGTTAAGAGCAGTCCCACTTTGTCAGAGCCATCATGTGCCAGCAATGCCCCTCTGCCATGGACATTGGTCAAACCGGACAGTTCCTATGTAAAAGAATAAACAGACACAAATCGGACATCAGGAATTGTAACGTTCAAAAACCAGTCAAAGAACACGTCAACCTCCCTGGACACTCAATAACAGACCTAAAAGTGGCCATTCTTCAACCCCAAAAATGTCAAAAACAGACTCCAATGAGAAACTGCAGACCTGGACTTGATTTGCAAACTGGACACCATCAAATTAGGCCTGAAGAAAGACCGGGAGTGGCTGGATCACTACAAAACGTAATTTCCCCTCTGCTGATACTCACCCCTTCTTGTCAACTGTTGGGAATGGGTCACCTTGATTGCATTGGCCTCGGTAGCACTACAAAGGTGATTTCCTCCCCTGCGTGTCGACTGTTGAGAACAGCCCACTTCCACCTTAATTGAACTGGCTCGTTAGCACTGACCCCCGACTTGGTAAGACAACTCCCATCTTTTCACGTGCTAGAATATATATTCTGCTTCCTGGATTTTTCACACCGTGCAGCCGCTGCAGTGGCTTTTAGCTCCCGAAAGCTGACGCCCAAATAAATGCGTTCGTCTCTAAGGTGCCACGAGGACGCCTCGTTGTTCTCTTTCCTTAAACCACTCGCTTATTTCCCAAAATGGCACCTCCGTCAGCTCAGCTATCCCCATTTCATCCCTCACTCTCACAGACCTTGGGGGACAGGCCAGTCCTCACTTACAGACACCCCCCAACCCGAAGCAAGTACTCACCAGCAACCACACATCACACCACAGAAACACCAACCCAGGGGCCAATCCCTGTAGCAAACCTCGTTGCCATCTCTGTCCCCATATCTACTCTGGCGACACCATCAGAGGACTCAACCACAACAGCCACACCATCAAGGGCTCATTCACCTGCATGTCTACTAATGTGATATGTGCCAGCAATGCCCCTCTGGCCAAACCGGACAGTCCCTACGTAAAAGAATAAATGGACACAAATCCGACATCAGGAATGGGAAGATACAGAAGCCAGTAAGTGAACACTTCAATCTCCCTGGACATTCTATAACAGTTTTAAAACTAACTTCAGAAACAGACTTCGAAGAGAAACTGCAGAACTAAAATTCATTTGCAAATTTAACACCGTTAATTTGGGTCTGAATACGGACTGGGAGTGGCTGGCTCATTACAGAAGCAGCTTTTCCTCTCCTGGAATTGACACCTCCTCATCTATTGTTGGGAGTGGACTACATCCACCCTGATTGAATTGGCCCTGTCCACACTGGTTCTCCACTTGCGAAGTAACTCCCTGCTCTCCATGGGTCAGTATCTAATGCCTGCATCTGTAACTTTCACTCTATGCATCCGAAGAAGTGAGTTTTTTTTATCCACGAAAGCTTACGCCCAAATAAATCTGTTAGTCTTTAAGGTGCAACCAGATTCCTTGTGTTTGTGGATACACACGACCACGGCTACCCCCCAATACTTGACACCATTTCAGGTATTGTCCCAGGGCCTGAATGCCACAGGCCGGCATGTCCTTGTTGCTCTGCGGGGGGCCATTCCGTGCAATTTTCAGCCATGCTGACTCCCGGCGCGCCGTGAATGATTTAGCACATTCCTCGGCAATTTGCTGTGGAGTTTCTACGTTGCTCTGAAGACCGGTAACCTCCTCCCCTAAACCCGACAGACCTGCCCACACAGCTCCGATGAAAGAGCCTTTTTCTTATCCTGGGACGCCAGGGAAGCTACCACCCGCCTCTGGATAGCTGGCCAACCCTGCCGATCCCTGGGGGAGGCCGTATAAGGACCCCCCCATTTCCCCACCAGTTTATTAATATCTCCTTAACCGGGGTTGCAGTAATGGGCCTGTTCAACTTACTCATCGAATCCATGGTGAGCAGAATCACAGAAGATCAGGGTTGGAAGGGACCTCAGGAGATATCTAGTCCCACCCCCTGCTCAAAGCAGGACCAATCCCCAATGAAATCAGGCACGGCTCTCCCCGGGATCCTCTTTGTGACGCCAGATGTTGGAAGACGACTGGGCGGCCCCAGAGGCCGAGTTGAGTGGCCAGTGCTTATTGCCCTCGACCCGACTGTTGAGTAAGCCCGGAGTTAATTACATCACACTCCTTTTATCTAAAGTGAAGATGTAAATACCCACATTCACTACAACGCCTCTCAAACTCGCCTTTGATAATATGAAGGCCCATATAATGAATATGAATAGCTATCTACTGAATATAACTAAACCCGCCCCGTTTACAGCATTAAGCAGCTTCTACAGCCGTTTTTCCTTTGACGATACATTTATTTGCAGTAATTGTAGCCACAAGTTTCCTTAATCAGCAGTTCCCAGAGGAGGGAGGAAGGGGCCATGACCCCCGAGCACGTTTATGGAGCTGGGAAAGGAAGGAGGGGTCTTCCCTCGTCTTCACACAAAGGTTGTCTTCAGACAACCACCTTCTTCATGCAGCTGCAACACTTATCTATCCTTAACACACAGAAGGGGAGGGGAAAAGGTGGCAACTTTATCAAGCGGTGCCTGCCTTTCCTTTAGTCCCTATTACCATGTTAGTGGTTACCCAAGTCTTTACTTAACTCTGACATACCCCCCACACAACCCCATCACCACCGTGAACTCCTGGCTCCCGGGCTCACCAGCCGATCTCACCGGGGCTCAGCGCTCGAGGGCACCCCAAAAAAAGCCTCGCGCCCTCTTCAGGCTGCTTCCCATCCCGAGAGCACGCTCCCTTCCCCCGGCTCCGCTGGTCCCCTGGAGCTCACACCAAAAACGTTGCTGCCCGGAGCCAGCTCCGGACTAAACTCGCCGCAGGCTGACGAACAAGCGATTTCCAGTCACCGTCGAAATCCAGCGCGGGACAGATTTCTAGCGATCTGGGCCCTCGACCACCTCCTTCAGGGCGGCCACGGTGCGGGGTGAGATCTCCGCCTTCCTTCAGCGTCTCCGACCCAGGCGAGTTCAAACAGCAACAAGAGAACTCTGACCTATTGAGCCAGGTACGCCAGCCTGCTGCACCCAGACCAAGGGCTTTCTAATCCGTACCCACAAAGCTGCAGACTTTAACCAAAAACTGCTCAGCGGGTTACCTGTCTCCAGCACCCAGACACCCAGTTCCCAATGGGATCCAAACCCCAAGTCAATCTGTTTGACACTGTATAAAGCTTATACAGCGTAAACTCATAAAATTGTTCACCCTCTATATCACTGATCGAGATGCGCAGCTGTTTGCTCCCCCAGGTATTCACCACTTTGGGTTTACTAATAAACAAAAGTGATTTTATTAAGTATAAAAAGGAGGATTTAAGTGGTTTCAAGTAATAACAGACAGAACAAAGTAAGTTACCAAGCAGAATAAAACAAAACACGCAAGTCTGAGCCTAATACATTAAGAAACTGAATACAGGTAAATCTCACCCTCTGAGATGTTCCAATCAGCTTCTTTCATAGACTAGACTCTGTCCTAGTCTGGGCCCATCCTTTTCCCGGTGCCGTCCTTGTTCCAGCTCAGGTGGTAACTTGGGGATTTCTCATGACTCCAGCCCCCTTTGTTCTGTTTCCCTCTTATATGGCTTCGACACAAGGCATGAATCTTTTTTCTCTTTGGTCCCCCCTCCTTCTAAATGGAAAAGCCCCAGGTGACATGGTCACATGTCCTGTGAGACCCCCCCCACCAGCCTCCATTCTTCCCGGCCTGACCCATAAGAACACAGGAAGGCTTACAAGCAAACAGAGTCATTTACAACCAATTGTCCTGGTCCATGGAAGCCATCACAATCCTCAGCCCCCATTAATGGCCCACACTTTGCATAGTTACAATAGGGCCTCAGAGTAATACTTCATATTTCTAGCTTCAGATACAGACTGATACATGCATACTGTCACGGACTCGTCACACTCAGTAGATCACAAGATTTGTAAGGATACCTTACAAGGGACCTTTTGCATAAAGCAGATTCCAGTTACATTATATTCACACTCCTTCGCCTATTTTCATAAAGCGTATGGAGCGCAGCGTCACAGTGGGGTGACTCCCTCGAGAGCAGAGGTGGGCAAACTACAGCCCGCAGGCCACATCCAGCCTGCGGGACCGTCCTTCCCGGCCCTTGAGCTCCTGGCTGGGGAGGCTCGTCCCCGGCCCCTCACCTGCTGTCCCCGCTCCCCGCAGCCACGCCGCCGCGCAGGCAGCGACCTCCTGCCGCTCTAAGCGGCATAATAAGGGGGCAGCGGTGGTGTGCGTCCAGCGGCGAGGGGGGTTGGGTAGGGGGTTCCGGGGGGCAGTCAGGGGACAGGGAATGGTTGGATGGGGCAGAGGTTCTCGGGCGGGGAACAGGGGTGGGGGTTGGATAGGGTATGGGAGTCCCAGGGGGCCTGTCAGGGGGTAGCAGGGTGGAGAGGGGTTGGGGCAGTCTGGGGACACGGAGAAGGGGGGGATTGGATTGGGGATGGGGTCCCGGGGGGGGCGGTTTGGGGTGGGGATCCTGGGAGGGGGCAGTCAGGGGACAGGGAGTTGGATAGGGGGTGGGGTCCAGGGGGGGCAGTTTGGAGCAGGGGTCCTGGGAGGGGGCAGTCAGGGGACAGGGAAGGCGGGGTTGGATAGGTGTGGGAGTCCCGGGGGCCTGTCAGGGGGCGCGGATGTGGATAGGGGTCAGGGCAGTAAGGGGACAGGGAGCAGGGGGGTTGGATAAGGGGCAGGGGGTCTCGGGAGGGGGCAGTCAGGGGAGAAGGAGCAGAGGGGTTGGATAGGTGCTGGAGTCCCGGGGGGGGGCACTTAGGGGACAAAGAGCGGGGGTGCTGGATAGGTGGTGGGTTAGCGTTGGATACCACACAATCATTTTACAACCATGAACATGGGGACCTGGGTGTTCCCCCGAGGTACAGAGCATCACACTCACCCAGCCACTCCCCTATGGCCCCATTCCCTGCCCCCCTGAGCCAGCCAGTCCCCGCCCTGGGGCCGGGTGGGAGCTGGCGCCCCCTAGAGGGGACAGGTCCCTGCCCCATTCCCCGCCCCCCTGAGCCAGCCAGTCCCTGCCCTGGGGCTGGGTGGGAGTCAGTGCCCCCTAGAGGGGACAAGTCCCTGCCCCCTTCCCTGCGCCCCTAAGGAGGGAGAGGCCCTGTCCTGTTGCACCGTCGCTCCTCGTACAACCCCCTCCACACCTCCTCCACCCTGTCCAGCGACACCCCGTGCACCAACATGGCCTCCCCGTACAGACACAGCTCGTCCTTCATGCCAAAGACCTGGAATCGCTCATCGTGCCGGTACCGCAGCCCAGCGGCCAGCACCAGGAAGCCGAAGTAGACGTCGTCCAGCGGGAAGACGGGGATGTGCTCGGAGGCCGCGGTCAGGGCTGGGACGCTGGCCTTGGGCATGATGAACCCGCCCCCAGAGGGGAAGAAGGGGTATTTGTCCTGGGGGAACAGGGCGGGGGAGACGCGATATTTCCCCCCTCTCATCACGGCTGCATGGCGCTGGATGTTGCCGTGGATGACGTGGGAGGCGTTGGGCGTCTGGCTCAGGTAGGCCACCATAGCGGGGGGGTTCACAAACTCGTCATCGTCCCCTGGAGGAGGGAAAACACACTGGGGAGGGTGCAGCTGGGGGCCAGATGGCCTCGCCAGAGCCAGGGAGAGAACCCAGGAGTCCTGGCTCCCAGCCCCCCCTGCTCTAACCCACCAGCCCCCACTCCCCTCCCAGAGCCGGGGAGAGAACCCAGGAGTCCTGGCTCCCAGCCCCCCCTGCTCTAACCCACCAGCCCCCACTCCCCTCCCAGAGCCGGGGAGAGAACCCAGGAGTCCTGGCTCCCAGCCCCCCCTGCTCTAACCCACCAGCCCCCACTCCCCTCCCAGAGCCAGGGAGAGAACCCAGGAGTCCTGGCTCCCAGCCCCCCGCTCTAACCCACCAGCCCCCCCTCTCCTTCCGGAGTTGGGGCGAGAACCCAGGCGTCCGGGCTCACCTTTGAAGATGAAATCCGCCTGCCCGCAGCGCGCCCCCACCCAGCGCAGGAAGCAGCGCTCCTTGAGCGACAGGTTGTGGTGACTCTCGGCGAAATCCCACAGCACCACGTCCTCAAACTCCCCGCTCTCCCGGCCCAGCAGAGCCAGGTGCCGGAGGTCAGAGGACATCCCCACGAGGAAGACGGCTCGGACCCGGTAGCCCCCCAGGACCCTGGGCCGGGCCCACGTGCGGCGGGCGGTGGCCCGTCTGGCGCTGGACGCTGGCTGGGATTTCACGGCCAGGAGCAGCAGGGGCGGCCCTGGGGGCCCGGAGCAAACCCCGTCCCCTGGGATCAGCTCCTGGCACCGGTAGCTCTGCAGCTGGGGGAACTCGGCCCGGAAGGCGGCGTAATCCAAGCGGAAGGTGAAGGTGCCATCGGGCAGCTCCACCAAGCCGGGCCTGGGGCCACGGGTGCCCTGCTGGGGCTGCCTCAGTTGGATCCTCACGGTGTGAAGCAGCCAAAAACCTCCGCTGATCAGCAGGACCAGGACCAGGAGCCGAATCCGAAACCGAAGCAGGATCCCAGCATCGCAGGGCATCATCTCCGCTCCCCTCAGGGCTCGACTGAAAGTGAAACCAAAAAAAACTAGACCACAGTACAAACACTGGGGGAGGGCTGAATATAGAACCCAGGAGCCCTGGCTCCCAGCCCCCCCATTCTAACCCACCAGCCCCCACTCCCCTCCCAGAGCCGGGGAGAGAACCCAGGAGTCCTGGCTCCCAGCCCCCCTGCTCTAACCCACCAGCCCCCACTCCCCTCCCAGAGCCGGGGAGAGAACCCAGGAGTCCTGGCTCCCAGCCCCCCCATTCTAACCCACCAGCCCCCACTTCCCTCCCAGAGCCGGGGAGAGAACCCAGGAGTCCTGGCTCCCAGCCCCCCTGCTCTGACCCACCAGCCCCCACTCCCCTCCCAGAGCCGGGGAGAGAACCCAGGAGTCCTGGCTCCCAGCCCCCCTGCTCTGACCCACCAGCCTCCACTCCCCTCCCAGAGCCAGGGAGAGAACCCAGGAGTCCTGGCTCCCAGCCCCCCCATTCTAACCCACCAGCCCCCACTTCCCTCCCAGAGCCGGGGAGAGAACCCAGGAGTCCTGGCTCCCAGCCCCCCCTGCTCTAACCCACCCGGCCCCACACCTCTCCCAGAGCTGGGGAGAGAACCCAGGAGTCCTGGCTCCCAGCCCCTCCCCGCTCTAACCACTAGCCTCCACTCCCCTCCCAGAGCCAGGGAGAGAACCCAGGAGTCCTGGTTCCCAGCCCCCCCTCCTCTGAGTAACCAGCCCCTACACAGTGATGGAGCAGGGAGTGGAGCGGATTGACCGGGGAGTGTTGTGGGGTTTTTTGCTGGGACTGTCTCCATGGGTGATGGGATATCAGGGTGTGACTTTACTGGAGGGACAATACCTAAGCCTGTAATGTGAGCCCAGGAGGGGGGTTGGGGCTAGGTGACACCACCTTCCAGGAAACTAGACAAAGGCTGGGGGAGGAGCTGGGGGGGGAGGTTGGGTGAGAGTTTCAGTTTGGAGCTGGCTGGGGAAACAGAGGGAGCCCCAGGGCTGGGGTCTGATATTCCCAACTCAGGCACTGGTGAGGCCAGATCTGGAGTATTGCGTCCAGTTTTGGGCCCCTCACTACAGAAGGGATGTGGACAAATTGGAGAGAGTCCAGCGGAGGGCAACGAAGATGATTAGGGGGCTGGAGCACATGACTTATGAGGAGAGGCTGAGGGAACTGGGATTGTTTAGTCTCCAGAAGAGAAGAATGAGGGGGGATTTGATAGCAGCCTTCAACTACCTGAAGGGGGGTTCCAAAGAGGATGGAGCTCGGCTGTTCTCAGCGGTGGCAGATGACAGAACAAGGAGCAATGGTCTCAAGTTGCAGTGGGAGAGGTCTGGGTTGGATATTAGGAAACATTAGGTGCCCCGCAAAGGCTGGGGGGAATCAGGGTAAGGGAGGAGCTGAGGGGGAGGGCAGTAAATTGCTGGGAAGGAGCCTGTGTGTGAACTTGGAGGGTTTGGGTGGGAAAAGTCTGGAACGGGTTTTTTGTGGGGGCGGGGAGGGATTATGAGGGAGCCTCCCCCAGGCAGACCCTGGCTGCCCCGAGCCTCTCCCAATCAGTCAGCCACATCTGCCCCTGTCCCATGTGTTCCTGCACCCCCATGTGTCCTTGCACCCCTGTCCACATGTCCCTCCACCCCCTCTCCCACTGTGGCCCTGCACTCCCACTCAGACCCACACGCCTCCCATCCCCATGTGGCTGTGAACCCTGTCCCCATGTCTCTGTGCCTTCACTGAGACATAAACCCTTGGGATCAGAGGCCCAGTACGAGGCCTGAGGCCTGAACTGAAGTAACGGTCAAGACATTGCTAACATAAACCCAAGTTAGGCTGTGAGCCAGAGGCTGGCCAGGCTTGCAGAAGTTGGCAAGAGGAAGACTGCTACATGACGGCACCAGAACAGCCTGGTACGAACACATCCCACGGAGATAACAAGGAAGAGGCAGACCCAGCATCAAGACAGGGTCAAAAGGACAATATGATGGATAGACAGTATGATGGATAGACAATATGAAAGGACAATACGGTGGATAGACAGTATGATGGATAGACTTGTTTGTTCGAACCCACCTGTACCAGGAGAAAGGCAACACTGTAATGCGTAGAGGGGCTGTACCTCAATGCGTTGAATGATGTGAAACCTGATTGTACTGGTGTATAAGAATGCATTCCTGAGTGGACGTCTTTGTCCAGCCTATGGGGCAGTGGCAAATCCCGCCCCATTATCGGGGGGCACATATTCATAGTATGTCGCGTAGAATCCGCGGGGAACTATTCCTGTGCTTCGTTTGACAACAAACCTGTCCGGTTGCCTTCGTTCCTTATCGGTGTCTGTGGTCATTGGGCGGTTCACTCGAGATCTGCTGTGCCAGCGATCTGCGCAGAGCTGGGGCAGCGCCCGGCGGGAACACATGCATGCCGCTGACTGGTATCAACATCGACCAGAGCAGAGCACCACACCGGTGCCGTCTGACGACATTGGTGACCCCGAACACTGATCTGGTGAGTAAGCGAGCTGTCCACCGTAGAAACCGCCATCTAACATGGCAGAAAACCACAAGCTAGGGAACTCCCTTAGCCCCTCCCTGCAAATCCCCACAGAGTTAAAAAAATATAATGGGGAAGAAACATGGAATGTCATTTGTAAGGCGAGGGCAGAGACTGTAGTCTTAAAATGTAAAATATTTCAAAGTATAACCATGGCTGTTAAGTGCTTAAAACAGACCACCACTAAATTGGCGGGGCAGGTAACAGTAACAAAGAAAGAGTGAAAAGACTCAAAAGCAGGAATTTCGAAGTAAAAACCCCAAATTAAGCAGGTTAACACCTAGAATGAATATGTTAACACACGGAGCTGCCCCCAAAACAGTTAACTGCAGCAGAAAAGGGCACTCCCGCCATCCATGTGGCATTCACACAAAAGCAACAGACACTGAGGTGAACAAATTCAGGTTTTACAAGAGCAGGTAACTACCCCCACTCGCCTCTCAGAGCCAGGATAAAAACCAGGAGTGCAGGTTCCCAACTGCTTTGGCTGGTAACTGAAAGGATGGTGGGTCAAGACCACCCAGAGACGGTGGTAATCCTGTGTTACTTCTTTGGGTCGGGAGAGATAGCTCAGTGGTTTGAGCATTAGCTAAACCCAGAGTTGTGAGTTCAATCCTTGAGGGGGGCCATCTAGGGCAAAAATCTGGGGATTGATCCTGCTTTGAGCAGGAGGTTAGACTAGATGACCTCCTGAGGTCCCTTCCAACCCTGATCTTCTATGATTTGACCCATACTCATATCTAAAAATAGAACCTTTTTTCTCAAGTATTTTTACATACCAGTTAAGTTTTGTCCTTCATAATGTGGGGGAAAAGAACTAGGTGGCCTTCTTTATGACAGCCAAAGTAACACCAAAGGCCCAAATTCAGACCCTCTGACAGAAGCTGAGTATATCGAGGGCTTTTACATAGTACAGTACAGGCCAGGGCCTGAACAAAGCTAAGCTGTGCAATCCCTGCCAAATACGGTCAGGGGCTATGACCAGAGGAGGGAGGGGAAGGAAGCCATGCAATAGGGCTTAGCAACAGAATAACCGCTTGTTTCTGAAATACATAATAACCGCCTATGTGAAGAAATTGCTTCTAGTAAAGGTCAACTTCCCCTATAGTTCCAGCTATCTGCCAACCAGCCAATCATATATCATCTTTGGGTGTCCCGTAATAAACCCCTATGGCCCCGGAAAAAACCAATATGTACCCTGACGAGAACAACACCCCAACTGGTCCCAAACACCACCCATGTCGGAAACCACCAAGAACCCCCCCACCCAATAGGCACCCAATTCTCGTAAATAATGGCGGAGCTACCGGGAAAAAGGGACAGACCCCTACTCTTACTTTCGCATAAATGACATATTATTTGTACTATGCTTGTGGTTGGACGGAATAAAGGCAGCCTGCATTCTGTGCTAGGTGTGACAGTTTTCGGACTGTCGCCCCAACGCGTTGGTATGTATTGCAATAAACGAGCCTCAGGCTTGAGTCTGTGAACTAAAATCAATGCGTGGGTGACTTTTTCCACGACAATACACTTTCTCAGTTTGCTAAACTCGCTGCGACTGCCCGTACTTTCAAATACCTTGATAGAGTTAATCTCTCTTGGCTCAGGTCTAGCTACCTTCCTAGTATCAGGGGGGAGCCGTGTTAGTCTGGATCTGTACAAAGCGACAAAGAATTCTGTGGCAACTTATAAACTAACAGACGTATTGGAGCATGAGCTTTCGTGTGTGAATACCCACTTCGTCAGATACCTTCCTAGGTTGCTCTTCACCCCCCCCCCCCACACACCTCTTTTTCCCCGCCTCTGACTTCAACTCTTTCTCTGTGTTAAAAGTTATAGTTTTTACAGAAACCTCCAAAAGATAAAGCAATTGAAAACAGGACAAAACAAGACACAAAAAGAAAACAAGGTCAAAACTTCACTTTAAATAAATCCAGTAAATGAATTATTTTAACCCTGAGTGGACGTCTTTGTCTGGCCTGGGGGGGGGGTGGCAAATCCAGCCACTGACTCAGCCGGTCCATTGTCAGGGGGCACATATTCGTAGTATGTCCTGTAGAATCCGTGGGGAACTATTCCTATGTTTCGTTTGACAGTAAACCTGGCCGGGCACCTTCGTTCCTTATCAGAGTCTGTGGTCATTGGGCGGTTCACTCGAGATCTGCTGTGCCAGAGATCTGCGCAGAGCCGGGGCAGCACACAGAGGGAACACACACATGCCGCTGACTGATATCAACATCAACCAGAGCAGAGCACCACACCGGTGACACCTGACGACAAGCTGCTCCTTGGATCATGCAACCAAATGACACTGGAGAATATCTCTGGTCCCAGACACGACCCTGGGAACCTCCATCTTGTAGTGCCCAGTTTTGCTCGCTGGATGCTGGAAGCTTATATGAGTTTGTCAGTTTAACAAAGACATTGATATGTCCCAGGCTTGCTCTCCCAAGGGGAGTCTTTGACACCCCTCAAACCAAACACACTGCTTCAGGTAGAATAAACAGACAGAGTTATTAACTATGAAAGATAGATTTTAAGTAATTATAAGTCAAAGCACCTGTGACGAACTGGGACGGTTCTTACTGTGGTCTGTGAATGCTGACAGGGGAGTGTGGCTAGGATAGTCTGCATTGGGGGATGGGAGACTGACCGAGGGAGAATACCTGAGCATGTAACATGAGAACCCAGGGAGGGGTTAGAGGCCAGGTGACACCTGTGCCCGGGAAACTGAACAAAGGCTGTGGGAGGGGTCGCTGAAGGAGAGTGTTTGAGGAGCTGGCTGGTGATGTGGCTGGGAGGCAGCCGGGGCTCTGACCTCGCAAGGTGGCTGTGGTGCCCCTGGGACCCCAAGATGCACCTAACTGAGGGGGGTCCTGTTGTCTGTGCCTGCAAGACCTGTCTTGGACTGTATTCCTGTCGTCTAAATAAACCTTCTGCTTTACTGGCTGGCTGAGAGTCACGGTGAATCTCAGGAAGCCGGGGGTGCAGGGCCCTGAGTCCCCCCCACACTCCGTGACAACTGGTGGCAGAGGTGGGATGTACTGCACCCCGTGGACGGCGCGTCCTGCAGTAAGCGACTGGGGAGCAGTAAAACGAAGGGGGATTGACGGGGACCAGGTGGGCTGAAGCATCAGGGAGAGACGGTTCAGGGGGTGATTGACCCCTGGGAGTGTGTGACCAGCGAGAAGGACTGTTGCAGTAACAGGGTCCCCCGGGGGATCGCAGCGAGTGGTCCCAGGGGCGGAGGAGTCTGCAGCTCGACCCTGGCAGAGAGGGGGTGACCTGAAGAGGGGCTGGCACACTAGGGGTCGCCCTGGAACGGTGGAAAGCGGAGAGCACAGGCTGGCGAGTGGCCAGCAGGAGGATGGATGCTAAACGCCTTAAGAGCGACCTGGTGGAGCTGTGCAAGCAGAGGGGGCTGCGCACTGGGAGGTCCACCAAAGAACAGCTCATTGCCCAGCTGGAGGAGAGGGATCGCTTGGATGAACCGAGCCCTGTCCCTGAGGGAAGCCGCCCGGCGGATGCAACGTGGGCCCCGGGGCCTGACATGGCTGGGAGGGGTCAGACTGCTGTCGAGGACATCCTGAGACCCTGCCTACCTATACCTAGGGGAGGGGTTGGGGGAAGCCCAGCGAATACCGAGGGCACCCCGGTGGCCAGCAGGGGATCGTCCCGGCGGAGCTCCCCGTCCCGGGAGCGGATGCGGCTGGAATGTGAATGGGAGCTGAGACTGAAGGAGCTCGAGTTAAGGCACCAAGAACTGAAGCGGGAGCGGGAAGAGAAGGAGAAACAACGTCAGCATGAGGAGAACCAACGTCAGCATGAGCTGGAACTGGCCAGGCTGAGGAGCAGTGGGGCCCCAGCTGCGGCGAGCGAGGGGGGACCCAAGACTGCAAAGAGCTTTGATCAGTGCTTCCTGGCCCAGCGTAAGGAGGGGGAGGACATGGATACCTTCCTGACGGCCTTTGAGAATACCTGCGAACTGCTCCAGGTTGACCCTGCAGACAGGCTCCAGTTTCTCATTCTCCCACTGGACCCCACAGCCAGGGAGGTGTATAGCCGACTGAAAGGGGCGGAGACAGGGGACTACGAACTGTACAAAAAGGCCCTGCTCCACGAGTTTGGGCTGACCCCTGAGATGTACCGGCAAAGGTTCCGGAGTCAGCGTAAAACCCGTGAGGTCACATACCTACAACTAGCCAACCGGGCACAGGGGTATGCCCGCAAGTGGACAGCTGGGGCCCAAAGTAAAGAGGACCAGCTTGACCTATTCGTACTGGAGCACGTGTATGAGCAGTGCCCATCCGACCTGAGGTGATGGTTGATGGACCAAAAGCCAGAGAACCCACGACATGCAGGCCAGTTGGCCGACGAGTTTGTGAACAGTCGGGCCGGGGATAACTGGGAGGAGTCCCAAAGAAACAGTCCCACCACAACGCAGAGCGAGAGTCACCATGGGACCTCCCAGCGACAAAATATGGAGAACCCCCACCAAAGGGGAACATCCAGCGTCAGGTCCATCCAACCCACTCGAGGGGACCCACGGGACATGGGCTGCTATCACTGTGGCCAGAGAGGTCACATACGGGACAGTGCCCCAGGCTCAGGGACAGACTGAGCAGACCGAACCCACAGAGGGTTGACTGGGTAGAGACCCAGCCAGACGAGGGGCAGCATTCCCAGGGAAGGGGGGCTGGCAGAGTACCACCTGCTAAGGAGGGAGGAGAGCTCCAGGCCAGCTCCTCTGGGGGGCTGGATGCTCCAGACTCAGGGTTTTTGGTTTATACGGTGGGCGCGGGGTGGTCCCTCTGGAGAGAGTACCTTGTTTCCCTGGAGGTGGATGGGGGGAAGGTCAATGGATACTGGGATATGGGCGCTGAGGTGATACTGGCCCGGCCCAAGATGGTGGCCCCAGATTGAGTGGTGCCCGACACCTACCTGACCCTGACGGGGGTGGGCGGGATCCCATTCAAGGTGCCTGTGGCGAGGGTACACCTGAAGTGGGGGGCCAAGGAGGGCCCCAAGGACGTGGGGGTACACCCATATTTGCCCACTGAGGTGTTGATGGGGGGGGGACCTGGAGGACTGGCCAAACAACCCCCAAAGGGCACTGGTTGTGACCCGCAGTCAGAGCCGGCGAGGGGCACTGCGCCCTGGCCTTGGGGGGGGTGCCTTGCCTGAGGCGCAGGACCCTAACCTGGTGGGGAGGGAACACCCAGGGACACGGCTCAGGGAGGCTGCGGCTTCAGACCCAGCGGGCGAGAAAGAGCAGGTGGCCATCCCTGTCCCAGCTGCTGAGTTCCAGGCCGAGGTGCAGAAAGATCCCTCCTTGCGGAAGATAAGGGACCTGGCCGACCTCAATGCGGTACAGACCATGGGACGAGGTGGCCGGAAAAGGTTCCTGTGGGAGAAGGGGTTCCTGTACCGAGAATGGGCTCCCCCAGGGGAAATGGAGTCAGGGGGGATCAGGAGGCAGCTGGTGGTACCCCAGAAGTATCGCCGCCAGCTGCTGTGCCGGGCCCATGACATTCCCCTCTCAGGGCACCAGGGAACCTGGCGTACCCAGCAGAGGCGGCTACGGAGCTTTTACTGGCCTGGGGTCTTTGTTACTGTCCGACAGTACTGCCGATCCTGTGACCCCTGTCAGAGGGGGAGGAAGGCCTGGGACAAGGGGAAAACGGCCTTAGGACCCTTGCCCAGCATAGAGGAGCCTTTCCAGAGGGTGGCCAGGGTAAAAAGGGGGGCTCTGAACCAAGAGAGCCTGAATCACCAACCTCCAGACTGGAGCGCTGGGAGAAGACCCCAACCCAGTTGGAACCCCAGGGGTATTGGGGTGGGAAAAGGGCACAGGCCGCATAAACCTTCCCACATGCGAACTGCGAGTGCCATCAAGCACCCCGACCTAAGGGGGGGCGTGAAACTGGAGGGGCCTGGTATAATTCTCACCAAGGAATGGGAGGGATGCGGGGGCATCCATGGGAACGGGGGTAGGTTCGAACTTCCCCGGGTCACTGGCTAAAGTGACCCCGCTCAGTTCGGTCTCGAAGGGGGGAGAGATGTGGTGAACTGGGACTGTTCTTACTGTGGTCTGTGAATGCTGAGTGGGGAGTGTGCTGGGATAGTCTGCATTGGGGGAGGGGAGACTGACCGATGGAGAATACCTGAGCATGTAACATGAGAACCCAGGGAGGGGTTAGAGGCCAGGTGACACCTCTGCCCAGGAAACTGAACAAAAGGCTGTGGGAGGGGTCGCTGAACAGAGAGTGTTTGAGGAGCTGGCTGGTAATATGGCTGGGAGGCAGACGGGGCTCTGACCTCCCCAGGGCCTGGGGTGTCCTGAGACCCCAAGATGGACCCAACTGAGGGGGGCCCTGTTGTCTGTGCCTGCAAGACCTGTCTTGGACTGTGTTCCTGTCATCCAAATAAACCTTCTGCTTTACTGGCTGGCTGAGAGTCATGGTGAATCGCAGGAAGCCGGGGGTGCAGGGCCGAGTCCCCCATACTCCGTGACAGCACCACAAGTTGGATTTGGGCAAATGAAATAAAAGCAAAACGCATTCAAAGCTGATCTTAACACTTCCGATGCCCTTACAAACCTAGATGTGTCTCACCACAGCCAGCCAGGCTCTCCCCTTTGATCAGCGCTTCAGTCACTTGGTGGTGATTTCTGTAAATGGAGATGGAAGAGAGAGAGAGCATGGCAAACGTCGCTCCCTTTTATCATGTCCTTTCCTCCCTCTTGGCTTTGCCCCCCACCCTTCAGAGTCAGGTGAGCATTACCCCATCGCAGTCCCACACTGACCAAAGGAAGAGGCTGTGGTGGGTTCGGTCACAGGGATCCCCTTGGGACTGTCACCTGACGTGTTGAAATTACCTCTGAGCCCGTTTTCCCTGCCAGCCTGGGTCTCCACAACCCTGCCTCATTGAGCCAGACACGCCAGCCTGCTGCAACACAGACCCAGGTCTGGTCCATGCCCACAACGCTGCAAACTTTAACCAAAAACTGCTCAGCAAGTCACCTTTCTCCAGCACCCAGACCCCCTGCTCCCAATGGGATCCAACCCCCAATAAATCCATTTTACTCTGTAACACGGTGAACGCTCACCACCGCGGTGCCTCCTGCTGGTTACCTCGGGAATTAGCTCATTCCAGACGCGGAGCGCCTCCTGCTGTCCAATGTCTCTCTACCGGTACCTGCTTCCTGGTCTCCACCACTGGACTTCAGGCCCTGCGTCCCTCCCGGCCCGCGGTGCCCCTTCTCCTGGGTACTGCCCACAGGAGTACTCCCACACTTGGGGTCCTCCCCAGGGAACCCCAATCCCCTAAGCCCACCTCGCCTCAGTGACCCACTGCCAGTCTTCATCTAGCCATGGGGCGGCCGACCTGTGGCTCCGGAGCCCCATGCGGCTCTTCAGAAGTTAACATGCGGCTCCTTGTCTAGGCATCGACTCCGGGGCTGGAGCTACAGGCGCCAACGTTCCAGTGTGCCCGGGGGTGCTCACTGCTCAACCCCTGGCTCTGCCACAGGCCCTGCCCCCACTCCACCCCTTCCCGCCCCCTCCCCTCAGCCTGCCGTGCCCTCGGTCCCCCCCGCACCCCCGAGCCTCCTGCACGCCGCAAAACACCTGATCGGGAGGTGTGGGGAGGGAGGGAGAGGTGCTGATCGCGGGGCTGCCGGTGGGTGGAAGGTGCTGGGAGCAGGGTGGGGGAGCTGGGGGGGGGCTGCCCGTGGGCGGGAGGTGCTGGGAGCAGGGCGGGGGAGCTGGGGGGGGGCTGCCCGTGGGCGGGAGGTGCTGGGAGCAGGGCGGGGGAGCTGGGGGGGGGCTGCCAGTGGGCGGGATGTGCTGGGAACAGGGTGGGGAAGCTGACGGGGGGCTGCCGGGGGGCAGGAGGTGCTGGGAGCAGGGCGGGGGAGCTGAGGGGGGCTGCCAGTGGGCGGGATGTGCTGGGAGCAGGGCGTGGGAGCTGAGGGGGGGCTGCCGGTGGGCAGGAGGTGCTGGGAGCAGGGCGGGGGAGCTGAGGGGGGGCTGCCGGTGGGCAGGAGGTGCTGGGAGCAGGGTGGGGGAGCTGAGGGGGGGCTGCCGGTGGGCGGGAGGTGCTGGGAGCAGGGCGGGGGAGCTGAGGGGGGGCTGCCGGTGGACGGGAGGTGCTGGGAGCAGGGCGGGGGAGCTGAGGGGGGGCTGCCGGTGGACGGGAGGTGCTGGGAGCAGGGTGTGGGAGCTGAGGGGGGGCTGCCGGTGGGCAGGAGGTGCTGGGAGCAGGGCGGGGGAGCTGAGGGGGGGCTGCCGGTGGACGGGAGGTGCTGGGAGCAGGGCGGGGGAGCTGAGGGGGGGCTGCCGGTGGACGGGAGGTGCTGGGAGCAGGGCGGGGGAGCTGAGGGGGGGCTGCCGGTGGACGGGAGGTGCTGGGAGCAGGGCGGGGGAGCTGAGGGGGGGCTGCCGGTGGGCGGGAGGTGCTGGGAGCAGGGCGGGGGAGCTGAGGGGAGGCTGCCGGTGGGCAGGAGGTGCTGGGAGCAGCGGGGAAGCTGAGGGGGGGCTGCCGGTGGGCGTGGGAGCTGAGGGGGGGCTGTTGGTGAGCGGGAGGTGCTGGGAGCAGGGCGGGGGAGCTGAGGGGGGGCTGCCGGTGGGCGGGAGGTGCTGGGAGCAGGGTGGGGGAGCTGACGGGGGGCTGCCGGTGGGCGTGGGAGCTGAGGGGGGGCTGCTGGTGGGCGGGAGGTGCTGGGAGCAGGGCGGGGGAGCTGAGGGGGGGCTGCTGACGTACGACTGTGGACACTCATCATTGGCAAAGGGGTTGGACCTGTTGCCTCTTCCTCCCCTAGCTGCTTCCCCCAGCCCTGAAAGCCCGAGCTCCTCCTGCCCCCCCAGCCCCGCGCCAGGCAGGGCACCCGTCTCTCCTTCAGACAGCCACGTCCAGCTCTCCAAGGCTGGAGACAGACTGACTGCCTTCTGGCCCTGCAACCCATTTATAGGGCCCATCCTGGCCCTGATTGGCTGCCTCCCAGCCTTTTCCTGATTGGCTCTCAGCCCCAGCCCTCTCCAAGAGCTGCCTTTTAACCCTTTCTGAGCTGGAGCGGGGTGACTGCCCCGTTACACTCTGTATAAAGCTTATGCAGGGTAAACTCATAAATTGTCCACCCTCTATAACACTGATAGAGAGAGATGCACAGCTGTTCACCCCTCCCCCAGGAATTAATCACTTAATCTGGGATAATTAATAAACAAAAGTGATTTTATTAAGTATAAAAAGGAGGATTTAAGTGGTTTCAAGTAACAACAGACAGAACAAAGTAAGTCACCAAGCAAAATAAAACAAAACACACAAGTCTGAGTGTGATCTGCGTCGACATACCTACCCGTTAGGGGGCGGTGGGGAGCTATGAGGTCACTGGCCGGCCTGGGTCACACCTCCGTCAGCGGGGAATTAGCGGCAGGGCGGCCGCCAGCCAGCGTCTGTGGCGCGCCCCTCAGGCAGGGGAGCGCCGGCAAAGGCCAGTAGCGCGCCCCTCAGGCAGGGGAGCGCCGGCAGAGGCCAGTAGCGCGTCCCTCAGGCAGGGGAGCGCCGGCAGAGGCCAGTAGCGCGCCCCTCAGGCAGGGGAGCGCCGGCAGAGGCCAGTAGCGCGCCCCTCAGGCAGGGGAGCGCCGGCAGAGGCCAGTAGCGCGCCCCTCAGGCAGGGGAGCGCCGGCAAAGGCCAGTAGCGCGCCCCTCAGGCAGGGGAGCGCCGGCAAAGGTCAGTAGCGCGCCCCTCAGGCAGGGGAGCGCCGGCAAAGGTCAGTAGCGCGCCCCTCAGGCAGGGGAGCGCCGGCAAAGGTCAGTAGCGCGCCCCTCAGGCAGGGGAGCGCCGGCTAAGGTCAGTAGCGCGCCCCTCAGGCAGGGGAGCGCCGGCAAAGGTCAGTAGCGCGCCCCTCAGGCAGGGGAGCGCCGGCAAAGGTCAGTAGCGCGCCCCTCAGGCAGGGGAGCGCCGGCAAAGGTCAGTAGCGCGCCCCTCAGGCAGGGGAGCGCCGGCAAAGGTCAGTAGCGCGCCCCTCAGGCAGGGGAGCGCCGGCTAAGGTCAGTAGCGCGCCCCTCAGGCAGGGGAGCGCCGGCAAAGGTCAGTAGCGCGCCCCTCAGGCAGGGGAGCGCCGGCTAAGGTCAGTAGCGCGCTCCTCAGGCAGGGGAGCGCCGGCTAAGGTCAGTAGCGCGCCCCTCAGGCAGGGGAGCGCCGGCAAAGGTCAGTAGCGCGCCTCTCAGGCAGGGGAGCGCCGGCAAAGGTCAGTAGCGCGCCCCTCAGGCAGGGGAGCGCCGGCAAAGGTCAGTAGCGCGCCCCTCAGGCAGGGGAGCGCCGGCAAAGGTCAGTAGCGCGCCCCTCAGGCAGGGGAGCGCCGGCAAAGGTCAGTAGCGCGCCCCTCAGGCAGGGGAGCGCCGGCAAAGGTCAGTAGCGCGCCCCTCAGGCAGGGGAGCGCCGGCAAAGGTCAGTAGATAACTTCGTGGAAGCCTGTGGAACTTCCCAGACCGCCAGTAGTAAAGGGGGAAGTAGTTGATCCCACTGACGGAGGTCCTGGGTGGGGAAGCGTCGCAACATTCCCTTCAGGGTTCGGTTAAAACGTTCGACTAACCCATCTGTCTGGGGATGGTAAACTGAGGCCTGCAGTTTCTTAATCCCCAGCAGGGCACATACTTGACGGAACAACTTAGAGGTGAAGTTGGTCCCTTGGTCAGTAAGTAACTCTCGAGGGAGGCCTACCCTGGCGAAGATCTTCACGAGCTCTGCCGCGATAGTGCGGGCAGTGATACTCCTTAAGGGGATGGCCTCAGGGAAGCGGGTGGCGTAGTCCATCAAGACAAGGATATACTGGTAGCCCGCCTGACTTTTCGGGAAGGGTCCGACCAGGTCCATCGCTACTCGTTCAAACGGAACGCCCACTGTTGGCAACGGAACCAGGGGGGCCTTCCGGACCCCGGCCGGGGCGGCGCGTTGGCAGTCCGGGCATGACCCACAGTAATCCTTCACCTCGCGGTGGATGCCGGGCCAGAAGAACTTGGCCAGGACCCTAGCCGCGGTTTTCTGCGGTCCTAAATGGCCTGCGGCTGGGATGTCATGGGCTAGCTTTAGGACCGCCCGACGATGAAGGCGGGGAACCACGAGTTGGGTCCGGACCTCTTGAGTTTGAGGGTCCCGCTCCACGCAGTAGAGACGATCCCGATCAAGTTCAAATCTAGGCCATTGGGTCGCCCGCTGGGCCTCCACGACCTTCCCCTCTACCCGTGCCAGCTGTTCATAGGCAAACCGGAGTGTAGGGTCCTCCCTTTGGTCTCGGCTAAAGTCCCTAATGTCCACCGGGGGGCCCCCTGTTTCCTGGCCATCCTGCCCGGGTGAAAGGGATGGGTCAAGGCCGGGGTCGGGGCTCCACCCGGGGCCTGGGTCCGTTGCAGAGGGGCCTCCCTCGAAAGCCTCTTCCGGAGATAGGGACCGGAGCACCTCGACGAATTCTGGCCAGTCCCGGCCCAGGATGATTGGGTAGGCAAGGGATGGGGCCACAGCCACGTTCATTAACTGAGTTGCCCCGTCTACCGTGAGAGGGACCTGCACCGTGGGGTACGGTTTCACATCTCCATGTATGCACTGTATCCGTACCTCCCCGATGATCTGCTCGGTGTCTGGGAGGAGGGACTGGCGGACAAGAGTCTGCCCACAGCCCGAATCAACTAGACCCACAACAGGTGTCTCGGCGATGCTCATGGGGACCATCAGTTTGGCCGTGGATGGTGGGCGGGCCCGGCGCTCCCTGGTGTACACCCGGCCAAAATCGCATTCCATCGCCGTACAGTCTCGTTGCAGGTGGCCGTACCCCCCACACTGAAAGCAAGGTCCTACCTCTGTGCGCCCCGGCCGTGCAGGGTCACCCGGGTGGCCGCGGGGTTGGCCGGGGCCCGATGGACGGGCCAAAGGTCCGGACAGTGTGGGTTGTGGGGCCTTGGGCCGTCGGGGAAAAGTAGTGCCGCCGCCGTTTGGTCGTCTGGCTCGAGCGGGCACACTGACTTTGGGGGTGGACCCCCTTTCCGGCTTCTGAGCGCCGGGTCCAGAGCTTGGGGGTCGGGCGGTCGGCCCTATCGGGGCCTCGGCCTCTAGGAAGTTCTCCATAAGTGTGACTGCTGCACTTAGAGTTTGAGGTCGGTGCCGCAACACCCACGCCCTCCCTGGAGTCGGAAGGATGTGCACGAATTGCTCGAGGATGATCTGTTCTGTCACCTCAGCCACAGTTCGATGCTCGGGTTGCAGCCATCGGCACGCTGCATCCTTTAATTCCTGTGCCACAGCCCGGGGCCGGGCACCTGGGGGGTAAAGCTTTCCCCGAAACCGTCGCCGAAAAGTTTCCGGGGTGACGTTGAAGGCATCCAGGATAGCCGCTTTTACTCTGGCGTAAACACGGGCTTCATCGTCTGGTAGCCCCCGGTAAGCCTTCTGGGCCGGCCCCGTTAGATAGGGGGCAAGCAGGGTTGCCCATTGGTCCGGCGCCCAACCAGCTACTGCAGCAACCCGCTTGAAGGTCACCAGGTAAGCCTCTGGGTCATCCTCAGGCCCCATCTTGGCCAGACGGATTGGTGGAGCAGGCGGGTTGGGGGTGGTCACCCCGCCCGGCTGGGCTCCACCGGGGCTCGGCCACAGGGTGGCAAGTTGCTGGAAACATTGAGTCTGTTGTTCGCGGTGCTGGGCCCCCAAGGTTTGAAGCAACTGCTGCTGGTGGGTGCCCAGCTGCTGTATGAGTTGTTGCTGCTGCTGCTGCTGAGTCTCGGCCAGCACCTTGATGAGCCTTTCCATCTCCATATCCGTTTAGGGGCTGTCGCTGCCTCCTTGCTCTAATCCCTTCCGGCAGGGATAGGGGGCGCTGCCCGCATTCTCCACCACTTGTGATCTGCATCGACCCACCTACCCGCTAGGGGGCGGTGGGGAGCTACGAGGTCACTGGCCGGCCTGGGTCACGCCTCCGTCAGCGGGGAATCAGCGGCAGGGCGGCCGCCAGCCAGCGTCTGTGGCGCGCTCCTCAGGCAGGGGAGCGCCGGCAAAGGTCAGTAGCGCGCCCCTCAGGCAGGGGAGCGCCGGCTAAGGTCGGTAGCGCGCCCCTCAGGCAGGGGAGCGCCGGCAAAGGTCAGTAGCGCGCCCCTCAGGCAGGGGAGCGCCGGCAAAGGTCAGTAGCGCGCCCCTCAGGCAGGGGAGCGCCGGCTAAGGTCGGTAGCGCGCCCCTCAGGCAGGGGAGCGCCGGCAAAGGTCAGTAGCGCGCCCCTCAGGCAGGGGAGCGCCGGCAAAGGTCAGTAGCGCGCCCCTCAGGTAGGGGAGCGCCGGCAAAGGTCCCGGCGTGGCTCGGCCGGGTAGGGGAGCGCAGGCCCACCCTACACCACTGCGTTCCAGCCCAGGGCCCTGACAGTGGCAGGACGAGGGTCCCGCCACTGGATCAGCGGCGTCCTTCCGCAATACAGACTCACCACTGTGCAGCTCTGTCCCTGGGCTACTTCCTACCCGATTGCTCGTCCGAATCCTTCTGGTTCCGCCGGTGCGTCGGGGTAGTCCGCTGCTGGCAGCTCCAGCTCCCCCTCCGGCTCCTCCAGTTCCTCTGGGTACTCGGCAGCGGGCAGTCCTGGCAGCCCCAGTCCGTCCTCCAGGTGAGGTCTCCACTGGTCCAGGGCCTCCCCTGGCGCGGCAGCAGGGTCTGAAGGGAGCAGCCCACGGTCTGTGTCTGCCTCCCTCCCTGGTGCTGCCCTAACTGAGCTAAGGGCCCCGCCCTTTGTACTTCCTGTTCCACCCCTCCCCTTCCGGGGGGTGGAGCAAGCTTGGCCTGGCCCCGCCCACTCAGGCTGAGGGAAAGGCCCTTTACCCCCAGGTTCGGAGGGCAGCCACCCTGTCTCCCTACACTGAGCCTAATATATTAAGAAACTGATTACAGGTAAATCTCACCCTCAGAGATGTTCCAATCAGCTTCTTTCACAGACTAGACTCTGTCCTAGTCTGGGCCCATCCTTTCCCCGGTACCGTCCTTGTTCCAGCTCAGGTGGTAACTTGGGGATTTCTCATGACTGCAGCCCCCTTTGTTCTGTTCCCCCCTTTTATAGCTTTGGCCCAAGGTGGGAATCCTCTCTCTGGGTCCCCACCCCTCCTTCTCAATGGAAAAGCCCCAGGTTTAAGATGGATTCCAGCACCAGGTGACATGATCACATGTCCTGTGAGACCCCCCCCCCCAGCCTCCTTTCTTCCCAGCCTGACCCACAGGAAGGTTTGCGAGTAAACAGAGCCATTTACAACCGATTGTCCTGGTCCATGGGAGCCATCAAGATCCCAAGCCACCATTAATGGCCCACACTTTGCATAGTTACAATAGGGCCCCAGAGTTATATTTCATATTCCTCGTTTCAGATACAAGAGTGATACATTCATACAAATAGGATGATCACACTCAGTAGATCAGACGCTTTGTAAGGATACCTTACAAGAGATCTTTTGCATAAAGCATATTCCAATTACATTATATTCACACTCATTAGCATATTTCCATAAGTGTATGGAGCGCAGCGTCACAGTGGGGTGATTCCCTTTAGAGTGTAACAGATTCTTTTGTTGCTGCCTAGGCCAGCATTTTTTGTTCCTGTGAGGCTGCGCCGGGTTTGTCCGATCCACGCCCTGATGAGGTGTGAACTGCCCCTCTGCTCTTGGACAGTTTTTGCCTGAGCTTGCTTCAAGCCACGAGGACACATTTTCAGGCTCATAACTATATACATGAAATTATAACCTATAACATCACTGGAACAATTCTAACGTCACTGGAACAACAATGTTCAGTGCAGCATGAGCCTGCCGAAGACACCCCACATCACAAACTTTGCATTGGATCCCCCCCAATCATTTTACCACCATGAACATGGGAGTTCCCCCGAGGTACAGAGCATCACACTCACGCAGCCACTCCCCTGTGGCCGGTGCCCCCTAGAGGGGACAGGCCCCTGCCCCATTCCCTGCTCCCCTGAGCCAGCCAGTCCCCGCCCTGGGGCCGGGTGGGAGCCGCCGCCTCCTAGAGGGGACAGGCCCTGCCCCATTCCCCGCCCCCCTGAGCCAGCCAGTCCCCGCCCTGGGGCCGGGTGGGAAGCAGCGCCCCCTAGAGGGGACAGGCCCCTGCCCCATTCCCTGCGCCCCTAAGGAGGGAGAGGCCCTGTCCTGTTGCACCGTTGCTCCTCGTACAACCCCCTCCACACCTCCTCCACCCTGTCCAGTGACACCCCATGCACCACGAAAGCCTCTGCATACAGACACAGCTCGTCCTTCATGATGAAGACCCGGAATCGGTCATCGTGCCGGTACCGCAGCCCGGCAGCCAGCACCAGGAAGCCGAAGTAGACGTCGTCCAGCGGGAAGACGGGGATGCGCTCGGAGGCCGCGGTCAGGGCCGGGACACTGGCCTTGGGCATGATGAACCCACCCCTGGAGGGGAAGAAGGGGTATTTGTCCTGGGGGAACAGGGCGGGGGAGACGCGATATTTCCCCCCTCTCATCACGGCTGCACGGCGCTGGATGTAGCCATGGATGACGTGGGAGGCGTTGGGCTTCTGGCTCAAGTAGGCCACCAGGGCGGGGTGGTTCACAAACACTTCGTTGTCCCCTGGGGAAGGGAAAAGACGCTGAGGAGAGTGCAGATGGCTCAAAACCCAGGAGTCCTGGCTCCCAGCCCCCTCTGTTCTGACCCACCAGCCCACACTCCCCTCACAGAGCCGGGGAGAGAACCCAGGCGTCCTGGCTCCCAGACCCCCCTGCTCTAACCCACCAGACCCCTCCCCTCCCATAGCCTGGGCGAGAACCCAGGCGTCCGGGCTCACCTTTGAAGATGAAATCCGCCTGCTCGCAGTGCGCCCCCACCCAGCGCAGGAAGCAGCGCTCCTTGAGCGACAGGTTGTGGTGACTCTCGGCGAAATCCCACAGCACCACGTCCCCAAACTCCCCGCTCTCCCGGCCCAGCAGGGCCAGGTGCCGGGGGTCAGGGGACACCCCCACGAGGAAGACAGGTCGGACCCGGTAGCCCCCCAGGACCCTGGGCCGGGCCCACGTGCGGTGGCCCGTCTGGCGCTGGACGCTGGCTGGGATTTCACGGCCAGGAGCAGCAGGGGCGGCCCTGGGGGCCTGGAGCAAACCCTGTCTCCTGGGATCAGCTCCCGGCACCGGTAGCTCTGCAGCTGGGGGAACTCGGCCCGGAAGGCGGCGAAATCCAAGCGGAAGTTGAGGGTGCCATCGCGCAGCTCCACCAAGCCACGGCTGGGGTCAGGGGTGCCCTGCGGGGGCTGCCTCACTTGGATCCTCACGGTGTGAAGCAGCCAAAAACCTCCGCTGATCAGCAGGACCAGGACCAGGATCCGAATCAGAATCAGGACCAGGACCAGGATCCGAATCAGGACCAGGACCAGGATCCAAATCAGAATCAGGACCAGGATCCGAATCAGGATCCTGGCGGTCCAGGTCTTCCTCTCCGCTCCCCTCAGGGCTCGACCGAAAGTGAAACCAAAACAAACAGTTGGAAACTAGCTCACGGTGTGTTGTAGAAACACGGGGGGAGGGCAGAATATGGAACCCAGGCATCCTGGCTCCCAGCCCCCCTGCTTCAACCCACCAGCCCCCACTCCGCTCCCAGAGCCGGGGAGAGAACCCAGGAGTCCTGGCTCCCAGCCCCCCTTCTCTAACCACCAGCCCCCACTCCCCTCCCAGAGCCGGGGAGAGAACCCAGGCATCCTGGCTCCCAGCCCCCCTGCTCTAACCCACCAGCCCCCACTCCCCTCCCAGAGCCGGCGAGAGAACCCAGGAGTCCTGGCTCCCAGCCCCCCTGCTCTAACCACCAGCCCCCACTCCCCTCCCAGAGTCAGGGAGAGAACCCAGGAGGTCTGGTTCCCAGCCATCCCTTCTGTAATACGCTAGACCCCACTCCCCTCTCAGTGTGAGGAGGGAACCCAGGAGTCCTGACTCCCAGCCCCCCTGCTCTAACTACTAGACCCCACTCCCTTCCCCCAGCCGAGACAAGAACCTGTGGTTCCTTCAAAGACGATAACTCCCCTCAATGTGCCCGACATTTCGTCCTGTTACACGAGGCTCCGTGGTCGGGGCTCCGGCGTCCCCTGGCAAACGCACGCGGGAAAAGGTTGAAAAAATGGTTTTCAGTGAACTTCTGGCAAGCGACGCAGATGCCATATCTAGACAGGGTCTGGTCCGGCGTTGATTTTCCTCGCGCCCCGACATGCGGCGTTCTCAGACCCCAAAGCCGGGGTCACGTCACTGCTTCCCTCCCGGCCGAGTGCGGAAGAAATCAGTGGGAACACAACCCCTCCGGCTGGGGAGAGATTGATCCAAGCGACCGTGCTCTTGTCTGAACCCACAATGGATGAGATTCAAGCAATGGGGCCAGAACGTCCCAAATCGTTACCTCGAGTCTGAGATGGTATCGAGTAATTAGCGGCCGATCCGCGACGCCTGGTCTGTTCCCTGCCAGGGCGTCTGGGGTCGGGAAAAAGTCTCAGCTTCAGAGAGCTGCTCCAAACTTCACTCTTATCTCACCTTTTTACAACTGACTTTTACAAACCACACAGTCTGCAGGACTCCTGGGGGGCAGGCTGTGGAAGGGAGTTGGGGTGCAGGGTCTGGGCTGGGGCAGGAGGAGGGGTGCGGGGGACGGGCTCTGGGAGGGAGTTGAGGTGTAGGGTCTGGGCTGGGGCAGGAGGGGGTGTGGGGGACGGGCTCTGGGAGGGAGTTGGGGTGCGGGGTCTGGGCTCGGGCAGGGGTGCAGAAGGGGGTTCTGGGCTGGGGCAGAGGGTTAGGTGTGAGGGTGAGGGCTGTGAAGTGGGGCCGGGGATGAGGGGTTCATAGTGCAGGAGCGGGCTCAGGGCTAGGGCAGAGATTTGGGGGGTGGGGGGGTGAGGGCTCTGGCTGGAGGTGTGGGCTCTGGGGTGGGGTCTTTGTCTCGCTTCCTGGGGCCAAGAGTCACCTGGTCGCATCCGCCTGTGTAAGTTTTATACAGAGTAAAATAGATTTATTTGGGGTTTGGAACCCATTGGGAGCTGGGTGTCTGGGTGCTGGAGACAGGAGAATTTCTTAAGCTGTTTCCAGTTAAGCCTGCAGCTTGTGGGGCGCGTGGGTCAGAGCTGGGGCTAGGTTGTAGCAGGCCGGTGTGTCTGGTTCAGATCAGGCAGGGTGCTGCAGAACCAGGCTGGCAGGGAAAACAGGCTCAGAGGTAGCCCCAGCACATCAGGCTGCAGTTCCCAAGGGAGTTTCTGTGACCCAACCCGTCCCAGGGGTGTTGCCAACACTTTTTGGAGAATGGAGCTAAAATGCAGGGAGGTCTGGATAGAACTGGGGTGTAGCTGCCAAACTGAAATTGGACAAAGACCAATGGACGGTGCTATATTGAGGGAAGAAAACCCAAATGCCCCAATTACTCCTGGGGGAATTCTGCGCTCAAAAATGTAACAATTCTGCGCACCCTAGTTTCAAATTCTGCATCTTTTATGTGTCAAAAATAACACGATCTAATCACACCTGTTTCAATTATTTGTGGTCATTTATTGCAAAATACCCATCAGCAGGTGTGTCTGTAATAATACAGCCAAGAGACAAGCTCGAGGAAATGCTTGTTTGACAAATCAATTCCTTACGGAGCGGATTCATACAGAGCTCGGAGTAAGAATCCATTTAAACTACAATACAGACCCGTGCTCCCCACCCCCCTCAGAAGCAGGGCAAAGGCTGGGGGGAGTCGGGGTCACGGAGGGGCTGGGGGGGCAGTAAATTGCTGGGAAGGAGCCTGGGTGTGAACTTGGAGGGTTTTGGGGTATGGGTGGGGGAAAGTCTGGAACAGGTTTTTCGGGGGGCGGGGAGAGATTGTTAGGGAGCCTCCCCCATGCAGACCCTGGCTGCCCCGAGCCTCTCCCAATCAGTCAGGCACATCTGCCCCCCTGTGTTCCTGCACCCCCATGTGTCCTTCCACCCCCTGTCCACATGTGTCCTTCCACCCCCACTCAGACACCCACTCCCCATATGGCCCTGAACCCACTCCCCCTGTCCCCATGTGTCTCTGTGCCCCCACCCAGCCACACCCATGTGACCAGTGCCTCCTAGAGGAGAAAGGACCTGTGTCCCATTCTCCCCCCCTCCACTGAGCCAGCCAGTCCCTGCCCTGGGGCTGGATGGGAGCTGCCGCCCCTAAGAGGGGAGAGGCCCCATCCCATTGCACTGTTGCTCCTCGTACAACCCCCTCCACACCTCCTCCACCCTGTCCAGCGACACCCCGTGCACCAACATGGCCTCCCCGTACAGACACAGCTCGTCCTTCATGCCAAAGACCTGGAATCGCTCATCGTGCCGGTACTGCAGCCCGGCGGCCAGCACCAGGAAGCCGAAGTAGACGTCGTCCAGCGGGAAGACGGGGATGTGCTCGGAGGCCGCGGTCAGGGCCGGGACGCTGGCCTTGGGCATGATGAACCCGCCCCCGGAGGGGAAGAAGGGATATTTGTCCTGGGGGAACAGGGTGGAGGAGACGCGATATTTCCCCCCTCTCATCACGGCTGCATGGCGCTGGATGTTGCCGTGGATGACGTGGGGGGCGTTGGGCGTCTGGCTCAGGTAGGCCACCATAGCGGGGGGGTTCACAAACTCGTCATCGTCCCCTGGAGGAGGGAAAAGATGCTGGGGAGGGTGCAGCTGGGGGCCAGATGGCCTCGCCAGAGCCGGGGAGAGAACCCAGGCGTCCTGGCTCCCAGACCCCCCTGCTCTAACCCACCAGACCCCACTCCCCTCCCAGAGCCGGGGAGAGAACCCAGGCGTCCGGGCTCACCTTTGAAGATGAAATCCGCCTGCCCGCAGCGTGCCCCCACCCAGCGCAGGAAGCAGCGCTCCTTGAGCGACAGGTTGTGGTGACTCTCGGCGAAATCCCACAGCACCACGTCCCCAAACTCCCCGCTCTCCCGGCCCAGCAGGGCCAGGTGCCGGGGGTCAGGGGACATCCCCACGAGGAAGACGGCTCGGACCCGGTAGCCCCCCAGGACCCTGGGCCGGGCCCACGTGCGGCGGGCGGTGGCCCGTCTGGCGCTGGACGCTGGCTGGGATTTCACGGCCAGGAGCAGCAGGGGCGGCCCTGGGGGCCCGGAGCAAACCCCGTCCCCTGGGATCAGCTCCCGGCACCGGTAGCTCTGCAGCTGGGGGAACTCGGCCTGGAAGGCGGCGTAATCCAAGCGGAAGGTGAAGGTCCCGTCGCTCAGCTCCACCGAGCCACGGCTGGGGTTGGGGTTGGGGCTGGGGCTGAGGCCGGCCTTCGGGGTCTCTCTCTGCTTCAGCCTCACGGTGTAGGATAGCCAAATAAACCCCGCAATCAGCAGGATCCAGGCACCCGAGCACTTCATGTCCACTCCCCCCAGGACTCGGCTGAAAGTGAAGCATAGGTAGGTGGAAACTCGCCCAGGGTGTGTTGAACAAACACTGGGGCAGGACTGAATGTGTCACTCAGGACACCTGGTGTAACGATGCTGGCTCTGGCGGGACCCAACTGAGAGTGCCAATTCAGGACAAATTGCTCAAACAGGGCAGTTACAGCCCAAGGCTGGGGTTTTTCCACCTCTAAGGCAAACCAAACCAGCCAGACTAAGAGGACTTCGGTCTCACCCCACTGGCTAACCGCAAATCTCACAAGCAATCTCCTTAGACACTCCAGTTTCCCAGTATCACCACCAGCGCCACTCGTTATGGGGATGAATGGTTATGAAAACCAATACCCCAGTAAAAGGAAAAAGGTTCTTCTGATCCCCAAGGACCAAGCCCCAGACCCAGGTCAATATACAGATCAGATCTTACCCGCAAATCACGCTGTTGCCAATCCTTCAGAATCTAAAATCTAAAGGTTTATTCATAAAAGGAAAAAGATAGAGATGAGAGTTAGAATTGGTTAAATGGAATCAATTACATACAGTAATGGCAAAGTTCTTGGTTCAGGCTTGCAGCAGCGATGGAATAAACTGCAGGTTCAAATCAAGTCTCTGGAACATCCCCAGCTGGGCTGGGTCCTTCAGTCCTTTGTTCAGAGCTTCCGTTTGTAGCAAAGTCCGTCCAGCGGTATGAACAGAGGTGAGCTGGAACCGGTTTGCAGGAATTGGTTGTTAAATTTAAAAGCCATTTTAGAACCGGTTATCCCACACGGGACATCTGGTTCTAAAAGGGCTTTTAAATTTAACGACTAGTAAAGCTCTGGCAGCTCACCGTCCTGCCCCCGGCCCCAGCTCACCTCCTCCTCCTCCCCTGAACACTCCACCCCCCGTCTCCTCCCCCTCCCCTGCTTCCCGCAAATCAGATGTTCATGCGGGAAGCCTGGAAACAGGCAACGGCAGGTAAGCTGGGGCGGGGGGGGGCGCGCGAGGAGGGCTCCAGGCAGGCGCGGCGCGGCCCAGTCCGGCTCCGGCCAAGCGGCTCCCTCCGTAAGCGGCATGGTAAGCGGCCGGGGGTGGGTTGGATAAGGCAGGGGCAGGGAGCGGGTGTGTGTGGGGGGATTGGATCGGGCAGAGGTTCTGGGGGGGCGGTCAGGGGATGGGGAAGCGGGGGTTGGGTAGGCATGGGAGTTCCAGGGGTCTGTCGGGACGGTGGTGGATGGGGTCAGGGCAGTCAGGGGACAGGGAGCGGGGCGAGTTGGGTAGGGGGTGGGGTCCTGGGGGGCAGTTAGGGTGGGGGGTCTTGGGAAGGAGTGGTCAGGGGACAAGGAGCGGGGGGATTGATGGGTTGCAGTTTCTGAGGGGGACAGTCGGGGACCGGACATGGGTGAGTTTGGAGGTGGGGGGGATGCACTCACCGGACGGTTCCCTACCGGGTCTTCGGCGGCAGGTCCTTCACCCGCTGGAGCTGTGCCGCCCAAGACCCAGTAGGGAACCGGTTCCTAAGATTGGCAGCTCATCACTGGGTATGAAGCAGGATTGAAGACAAAATGGAGATGAGGCATCAGCCTTATATAGTCTTTTCCAGGTGTAAGAACACCTCTTTGTTCTTACTGTGGGAAATTACAGCAAGATGGAGTCTGGAGTCACATGGGCCAGTCTCTGCATACTTTGCTGAGTCTCAAGGCATATTTGCCTTCTCTCAATGGGTCAGTTATATAGCTGATGGTCCTTAATGGGTCATCAAGCAGGCTAGGCAGAGCTAACACCAACAGCATCTGTATTAATGCAATTTTCTAACTAATAAGATAGAAGCCACTGAAACCTGGGCTGCCTATGAAACAAATACAAGGAAATATGGGGTAATTCCTCTGTTTTGTCTAAAATCAACAAGAGTATGGGTATATAAAGGAAATATTTTAAGCAATGACTGACTGCCCAGAAGGGGTAGACCTCTGTTCTTTTCTCTTTCAGATCATCAGAGAAAACGGATGCCAGCTGAACAGCATTCAACGTACCATGCATTTACTGGTACAATAGGAATTATTTCTGTGTTCTATGTCCGAAGAAGTGAGGTTTTTACCCACGAAAGCTTATGCCCAAATAAATCTGTTAGTCTTTAAGGTGCCATCAGACTCCTTGTTGTTTTTGTAGATACAGACTAACACGGCTACACCCTGATACCTGTCTTGTGGTGTTTGTCTTGTGGCCAGAATTGTTGGGTTTAATATTTTCGTAAGACAGTCTAGTTCAAAATTAAATAGAAGGTTAAATCAAAAAGCAGATACTTGTTTTATTCAACTTGGAATACAAAGTGTTTGGATAAATCAGGAAAATGTGATATACTAAAGTCTAATATATTTGCTTAAGTAAGAAAAAGAAACTTCATTGGCCAGATTTTTTTTAATTGAAAAATTGTTGTTAAAATTTGCATACCGACAGTCTTTGGAAGCAAGGACATGGAAGGTTAACCCACTCCCCATATTGCCCATGGGATCCTTCTGGCTACTTCAGATTTCTAGCTAGAGGGCTGGGGAGGGAGGAAAGCGATTGGACACCTGAGGTTGTACCGAGTGGACTCCTCAAAAGTGGGTGTGCTTGTCCTGGTTTGTTGCTCCAAAGCTCTGTAATAAAGTTATTTTACTGGAAGGGTGTCCATGGCATACATTGAATAATAAGACTAATGTACTGTATAGTGGCAATGTGTATGTGTTCATTGTTGGGAAAAGGTGGATGAGTGAAGAGTGGAAGTTTCCTTTGTAGGTTAAAAGAAGCCAAGAAGGGGAGCAGGAAAAAGAACAGAACGAGTTAACTGGAAAAAATAGCTAGCAAGCTCAGTCCAAAGATAAGATGCTGGCCCCGTTCAAGGTCACTGCCCACAGCTAAGACTTGGCTGACAGCCAAGAAAAGGGGGGCCTGAATGTGCCCAAGCAACTATGAGATCTGCAAAACACTGCCAGGCATTAATGAAATGTGTTAGGTTTCTTTTCTCACAGATAAAAGAAGTGCTACCCAAAGACCCTAGCAGCCCTGCCATTCATTGAAACAAGGAGACTGAGTCTACGTAAAGTCCATCAACGAAAGACTGCTTTGGCTCCACACTGGAAAGGCCCTTTGCAAGTCCTGTTAACCACCAACACCGCTGTGAAGTGCCAAGGACTGCCCACCTGAACCCACGCTTCTCATTGGAAAAAGACCCCTCCACCTTGGGAGGACTCTCTGACTGATAAGCCTATTTCTCCTTCTAGCTCTGCTGTGCCTTCTGGACAGCAGGAAAAAGCAAAAAAAGACAAGGTGAAGTGCTAGTAACCTCTCCCTTGTTGTAGTAGGGTCGCGCCGGGGCTCTACCCTCCAAGACGGAGGGGTGCCACACCGGCTCACTCTAGCGCAGACAGTCAAAGCTCAGGTCCCTTTACGCAGGGGCTGAGCGCTAATCAAGGGCTTAGGCAGGCCCGGGCCCTGGGTCAGGGCGCGGCACACACAGTCACAGCTCAGGCCCTTTGGGGTAGGGGTTGAGCAAACAACCAGTTGGGGTAAGCCCAGGGTCCTACACCTGAGCGTTGGGTGAGGGGGAAGCCTGCCACCCGTGTGGGGTGGCAGGGGGACGCAGGCCCACTCACTCCTCTGCGTCCCAGCCCGGGGCCCTAGCAGTGGTTACTGGCGCTGCTGGTCAGTGGGGTATCCTGACCGAAACACACTGACATCGGCTCACAGGTCTCTGCAGCCGGACCGGGGTCGGCTACCCCCGGGCTACTTCCGTGTTCCCCCTCAGGGCCTACCTCGTTGGTGACGCCGGGTTCGGGCCAGTCCAGGAGCATCGGTTCCTTGGGTGCGGGGCTTGGGGGCCGGTCCGGCAGCTCTCCCCCAGGGTAGCGGGCCCGGGGCAGGCTTGACTCCTCCTCGGGGTAGCGGGCCCGGGGCAGGCTCGGCCAGTCCTCCTCGGGGTAGCGGGCCCGGGGCAGGCTCGGCCAGTCCTCCTCGGGGTAGCGGGCCCGGGGCAGGCTCGGCCAGTCCTCCTCGGGGTAGCGGGCCCGGGGCAGGCTCGGCCAGTCCTCCTCGGGGTAGCTGGCCCGGGGCAGGCTTGGCCAGTCCTCCTCGGGGTAGCTGGCCCGGGGCAGGCTTGGCCAGTCCTCCTCGGGGTAGCTGGCCCGGGGCAGGCTTGGCCAGTCCTCCTCGGGGTAGCGGGTCCGGGGCAGGCTTGGCCAGTCCTCCTCGGGGTAGCTGGCCCGGGGCAGGCTTGGCCAGTCCTCCTCGGGGTAGCTGGCCCGGGGCAGGCTTGGCCAGTCCTCCTCGGGGTAGCGGGCCCGGGGCAGGCTCGACCGGCGCCGGGGGGTAGCAGGCGGCTCGCGGGCTGCGGCTGTCTCCCAAGCAGGAGCTCGGCCCAGGACATCTGCTCTCTCTGGCGGTCTGGGCCTCACTGAGCTCTGCCAGCAGGCTTTTATACTTCTGGGTCGGGGCCGTGACCTCGGAGGGGCGGGCCCTGGACCCGGTGGCTCCGCCCACGCTGGGGTTGGAGGAAGCTCGGCCCTATTGGAGACGGAGGGGTGCCACACCGGCTCACTACACTTGTCCACTGACAGACCTACTGTGCCTTTGGATTTTTCTAGAAGAAGCAAAACCATTACAGGGTGATGTGCTAGTAACCTCTCCCCGATATGATGCTAAACCACACTGTTTCAGGAAAAGAGAAGAAGGAACACTTGCTTCATTGAAACCACAAAGTCCAGGAATTCCTGACTACAAGAGACATTAAGAACTGACCCTGGTGAAGAAACAAAGAATTACACACTGGCAGGAAGAAACTTGTGGGACCCATGCTTGGGAACGTGGTATTGATTGGATTTTGGGGTTTATTCTACAGGCTGCGCCCTGTGTTTTGGATAAGTCCTTCAGCATGTATTGCCCTCCCTAATTGGATTTTAAATGATAAGTACCAAAGGCACCTTGTTGCCACGGCCCCTGCCATCTCCTCCATTACACTATTACCCCTGTAACACATCCAAATACAGCCAATGCCATATGTCTGATAAAACCCAATGGCCAAGGCCTTCACACTTTAGTGATTTATTTAAATATTGTTTGAAAAAACATATTTTTAAGGTTCAGGATATCCCAGATAAGCGAACAATTGAATGGATCAGTGGAGATAAAAGTCTATGCTATCACTACCAGCGAACCCCAAGAATCTGTAATTGCAATTGATGGGTTCTATAGCGAATGTTCCTGGAATTTGCACTGTGTTAAATGAGAGGGGCCCTTATTGGTATTTGGTCACCCAATTAGTGAACAATTAAACGAATACCCAGAGTTTGTTTTGCTATTGGACATTTTACCTGCATAGAAATTATTCCAGTGACTAATAATGTGACCTGTACCTTATCGCAGTACACCCCTGCTTATGCCATTAATATTAATGCCTCCCGGAAGTACATAAAGGTGTTCAACCAACAGATGTGGTACAGTACTACACCGAAGAGAGATGTATTAGGATATCAATGGACTGTGATTAACACTACACTAGGGACTGTTAAATTTTCATTGCCCTTATCCAGTTTCCAGATCACCTCTATATACCCAAATTGCTCACAGGGGGCTGCCATTAGATTAGCACAACAGAGGGCTTGGGTTATTTCTTCTAGGAGGAGAGACTTGACCGGATCCCTATGGGATGGGGCCAATAGTGCAGCAGCAGTTTGGAATATTTTTAAGAACCAAGAACATGATGAGAAATTGGGGCAACTAGAGAAGGCCATTGGCCTTGTTTCTGGGGCACAACTAACCCAGGTACAGGCTGGAGTTGATGAGTTACATGTTATTTCTGCCCTTAGTTCAATGACCCAGAAGTTGCTGACAGAGATGGTATTGAATATCACTGAGGCTGGGAAGGCATTGCAGTGGGATCTAGCATGTTCAGAAATTCAGGATTTCCTGAGTGACCAGCTAATGGCCATTCGGAATGATCTAGAGCATCAGGCTTGGCCCACTGCCCTTACAGACACGTCAGGAGTACCATCTGATCTGTGGCCATGGAGACATACTTGGAGACTGTCTGGGTGGAAGTGCAGACGTTCTCAATGCTCCTTCCAAGCATATGGACCGGTTCAGGGGGTGTGGGCTCCCACATACCGTATCCTGCCGGGTCCATGGGGAGGATGCATGTGGGATTGGGTAATTCACCGAGACATCTGGGAAATCAGACCACCTGGTATGCCCAATCGATTTTTAGTCAGTGCTCCTGGGATTACGCCTGACATTTGGATGGGGTTAGGGAGTCAATGGACATTTTGGCCGTTACAACCCCCACAGCTTCAGTGTATCCGTAAACTGAAGCCAGGAGAAGTTGTTACTCTTCATGACTACGTTTGCTGGGAGGGTAGGGGACAAGGAACTACCCTGACAGGACACTTATTTTTCAAGCTAATGATAGCTGTGTGTATGTTAAAGCCACCACATTGCAAGACATACATTTTAATCTCATTACCACTGCAGGCAATCATATTATTTACTGGCCTGCAGATAGAATTTTGCAAGTAGTCCTTAGGTTCCAGATACCCTTTAACTGGACTAGTTTAGTACCTGGTCGATTTCAGAATTTGCTTTCACTGTTACCAGAGGTTCAGAAAATCTCTGAAATACAAGGGCAAATTCACATGCTTCAATATATATATCAAGTTGAAAAGTATGCCTTTCAGACAGCTTATAGAGTATCCACCTTATGTACTAAGGATGATGTATTGTGTTCTATGACTAAGATTGTACAACAACCCCATCATATTATCGCTATGGGAATGTTATTGCTTGTGTTGTGCAGGAGTATGTTATTGTTGTTGTAAAGGACGTAATAATAGTAATACCTGTCATGTCCATGCTCATCATGCATTGTCATTACGTCCAACCAAAACCCCTAAGGTTGAAGCATCTGATGTAGAATCTGAATTCCAAGATTTAATGCAAATAGAGATTTGAGAATGTTTGTTGTACTAGTAGTACAATAAAGGGGGTTGTGGAAGCAGAGAAAGAACTGACAGGAAGGAACTGCAATGCATGACAGTTCGTTAGCAAGAGTCAGGCTAACTGTAACCCTAATAACGCGAGATTTGTAGACGCGAGGATTGTGTGAGGCAAGTGGGAAAGAACTGTGTGAGAAGTTGTTGCGACCTTGTGTAGATAATATGGAATGTAGACTAAGAGTCTACGTTAGTGAGCAAAACAAGATATCAGAATGACCTATGTATAAACAAAATGCAACTGTTGCTCATTATTGTCTGTAACCAAAGGTATAAATGCTTGCTGTAATTGTTTACCTGTTGAGAGACCTGCTTAGCTCTCTCCCTCTATGCAATTGATAGAGAGATAATAAAGTATCTGACTTGCTGTACCCAAACAAAAAGTGAGAACTCTGTTATTCTCCGACACCAGTTAACATCAAATAAATGCAGATATTAACGTTGTTCATAGTACCGGAATCTTGGCATTTAGCCGTGAAAGCAATCTGGTAGTGTGCCTCAGTTTCCCTTTTCATACAGCACATCAGGTCTGGAATGTCTTTTCTCCTGTGAAAAGTTCCAAGACTGTTCACAGGCACTAACTGTGACACATCCGTATAACAAGGCCTTTGAACATAACGTGTGTTCTCGTGTATTCCTTTGAACATAACGTGTGTTCTCGTGTATTCCTTTGAACATAACGTGTGTTCTCATGTATTCCTTTTAACATGTTCAAAGGATTTTGCAAAAGATTAGGCCCATGGTACATTTTTACAGTTTTTGGTAATAGCAACATGTTAGTTATAAAAATTACCATCAGCAGTAACAACAAGTTCATTGCAAGTGTCCATTTACAATCATGTTTGTCATGCCACACCTTTGGCTCAATACCATTGGAGTTTGGGCATTCTAGGGTTAACCTGTGGCTTCCCTTTGCAAAATGAAGGTCTTTCTTTCCTCCTTGTCCTGGAGGATCAAACCCTGATTTCTCTTGCTTAACAGAATTCATTAGCTGATTGGGTGTGCTCGCCTTGCTACCGGCTACTAGCAAGTCTTTCTTCTGCTAGTCAGCCAGGTAATTTGCATTACCACAGACATTAGCTTTTAGATTCTCAACTGCTCCCCATTCCAAGGCTGGACACTCACTCTTCCCTCCAGCAGGATGGGGTTCTTCCCCCCCACACCTCTTTTCTAGAAGGTTGAAAATGGAAACTTCCTGCTCGCAGGAATTCCTTTGCTGCTTAGGTGTGTTACCAACTGCCGACCCTGACGCACAGACTGCTCTTACAGAATCAGCCTGGAGACCTTCCTGTCCCAACACCCTTGTCTTCCCAACAAGTTGGCCCCACACAGCCACTTGGTCATAGGGCTGCCTCAATTCCTTAACAGCTTTTACTCCATCTGAGACCTTCTCCGAGTTATTCTTTCAAAAGGAAAGTCAGTGGATCCATTCACCACAGAAAATTTCTGACTGTTAGGGACTGAAACTTTCTTGATCAAATCACTTTCATACCCTTTGGGGGGAGGGATAGCTCAGTGGTTTGAGTGTTGGTCTGCTAAACCCACAGTTGTGAGTTCAATCCTTAAGGGGACCACTTAGGGATCTAGGGCAAAATCAGTACTTGGTCCTGCTAGTGAGGCAGGGGGCTGGACTTGACGACCTTTCAAGGTCCCTTCCAGTTCTAGGCGATAGGATATCTCCATTTAAAAAAAAAAAAAAAAAAAGACTACCCTGAGGGTTCCTTTCTCCAGAAGCTTTTCTAAGCACCAATTCACCCCTCACAGAAATTCTGCCCTTACCCTCTTCACCTAGGGCTTGCTCTAAAGAAACACTTCCCTGAGCCACAACAGACTCTGTCTGGGTCTTACTCACATCCAGGATCACCTTTGGCCCATCAGGCAGATTTCTACACAATCCCCTTTCAGGTGAACCCATAGACTCACTGGATAAAAGGTTAGATGCATCCTCCTTCCCTTTGCCACACACAAGTGCAGGAATCTTTTCCTTCTTGCTACAAGTTGTCAAACTGTTAGTAGGCAACACAATCATAGACTCATAGACTTTAAGGTCAGAAGGGACCATTATGATCATCTAGTCCGACCTCCTGCACAACGCCGGCCACAGAACCCCACCCACCCACTCCTGTATCAAACCCCTGACCTGTGTCTGAGCCACTGACATCCTCAAATCGTGGTTTAAAGACTTCAAGGTGCGGAGAATCCTCCAGCAAGTGACCCGTGCCCCACACTGCAGAGGAAGCGAAAAGCCCCCAGGGCCTCTGCCAATCTGCCCTGGAAGGAAATTCCTTCCCGACCCCAAATCTGGAGATCAGCTAAACCCTGAGCATGTGGGCAAGACTCACCAGCCAGACACCCAGGAAAGAATTCTCTGTAGTAACTCAGATCCCACCGCAGCTAATATCCCATCATGGACTACTGGGCATAAAAGCTCGAGGAAATGCTTTTTTGACAAATCAATTCCTTACGGGCCTATTAATGCCGAACTATGAGTAAGAATCTGTTTAAACTACAATACAGACCCGTGCTCCCCACCCCCCTCAGAAGCAGGGCAAAGGCTGGGGGGAGTCGGGGTCACGGAGGGGCTGGGGGGGCAGTAAATTGCTGGGAAGGAACCTGGGTGTGAACTTGGAGGGTTTTGGGGTATGGGTGGGGGAAAGTCTGGAACAGGTTTTTCGGGGGGCGGGGAGAGATTGTTAGGGAGCCTCCCCCACAGAATCATAGAATCATAGAATATCAGGGTTGGAAGGGACCTCAGGAGGTATCTAGTCCAACCCCCTGCTCAAAGCAGGACCAACCCCAACTAAATCATCCCAGCCAGGGCTTTGTCAAGCCAGGCCTTAAAAACCTCCAAGGAAGGAGACTCCACCACCTCCCTAGGTAACGCATTCCAGTGTTTCACCACCCTCCTAGTGAAATAGTTTTTCCTGATATCCAACCTGGACCTCCCCCACTGCAACTTGAGACCATTGCTCCTTGTTCTGTCATCTGCCACCACAGAGAACAGCCGAGCTCCATCCTCTTTGGAACCCCTCTTCAGGTGGTTGAAGGCTGCTATCAAATCCCCCTTCACTCTTCTCTTCTGCAGACTAAACAATCCCAGTTCCCTCAGCCTCTCCTCATAAGTCATGTGCTCCAGACCCCTAATCATTTTTGTTGCCTTCTGCTGGACTCTTTCCAATTTTTCCACATCTTTCTTGTAGTGTGGGGCCCAAAACTGGACACAGTACTCCAGATGAGGCCTCACCAATGTCGAATAAAGGGGAATGATCACGTTCCTCGATCTGCTGGCAATGCCCCTACTTATACAGCCCAAAATGCCGTTAGCCTTCTTGGCAACAAGAGCACACTGTTGACTCATATCCAGCTTCTTGTCCACTGTGACCCCTAGGTCCTTTTCTGCAGAACTGCTACCTAGCCATTCGGTCCCTAGTCTGTAGCAGTGCATGGGATTCTTCCGTCCTAAGTGCAGGACTCTGCACTTGTCCTTGTTGAACCTCATCAGGTTTTTTTTGGCCCAATCCTCTAATTTGTCTAGGTCCCTCTGTATCCGATCCCTACCCTCTAGTGTATCTAACACGCCTCCTAGTTTAGTGTCATCTGCAAACTTGCTGAGAGTGCAGTCCACACCATCCTCCAGATCATTAATAAAGATATTAAACAAAACCGGCCCCAGGACCGACCCTTGGGGCACTCCGCTTGAAACCGGCTGCCAACTAGACATGGAGCCATTGATCACTACCCGTTGAGCCCGACGATCCAGCCAGCTTTCTATCCACCTTACAGTCCATTCATCCAGCCCATACTTCTTTAACTTGGCGGCAAGAATACTGTGGGAGACCATATCAAAAGCTTTGCTAAAGTCAAGGAATAACACATCCACTGCTTTCCCCTCATCCACAGAGCCAGTTATCTCATCATAGAAGGCAATTAGGTTAGTCAGGCACGACTTCCCCTTCGTGAATCCATGCTGACTGTTCCTGATCACTTTCCTCTCCTCTAAATGTTTCATAATTGATTCCTTGAGGACCTGCTCCATGATTTTTCCAGGGACTGAGGTGAGGCTGACTGGCCTGTAGTTCCCCGGATCCTCCTTCTTCCCTTTTTTAAAGATGGGCACTACATTAGCCTTTTTCCAGTCATCCAGGATCTCCCCAGATCGCCATGAGTTTTCAAAAATAATGGCTAATGGCTCTGCAATCTCATCTGCCAACTCCTTTAGCACCCTTGGATGCAGCACATCCGGCCCCATGGACTTGTGCACGTCCAGTTTTTCTAAATAGTCCCGAACCACTTCTTTCTCCACAGAGGGCTGGTCACCTTCTCCCCCATGCAGACCCTGGCTGCCCCGAGCCTCTCCCAATCAGTCAGGCACATCTGCCCCTGTCCCCATGTGTTCCTGCACCACCATGTGTCCGTCCGCCCCCTGTCTGCATGTGTCCGTCCGCCCCCTGTCTGCATGTGTCCGTCCGCCCCCACTCAGACACCCACTCCTCCCCTCCCAATGTGTCTCTGTGCCCCCACCCCCTGTCCCTGTGTGTCCCTGTCCCCCTCCCCCTCCCCATGTGTCTCTGTGCCCCCACCCAGCCACCCCCTGTCCCTGTTCCCCTCCCCTTCCCACATTTCTCTGTGCCCCCACCCAGCCACCCCCTGTCCCTGTGTCCCTGTACCTCTCCCGCTCCTAATGTATCTCTGTGCCCCCAGCCACTCTCTGTGCCTATGTAGCTCTGCACCCCCTCCCCCATCACTGTGTGGTCCTGCACCTCCACTCCCATTCAGCCTCTGTCCCACTAGCAATGGTTTAGCAAGAACAATCATCTCCCAATAGCCCTTATGAGCCCCTGTCTGACCCCCCCAGAACCCCACACTGTCTGTCTCCCCATAGCCCCGGTCTCCTGACCTGGCCCGCTGCGAAGAAGGCGCTGCAGGCTCGTTCTCTTCCCTAGCTGGCCAGGAGCTGCTGCTTTGTTCTATCGACACAGCACCCTCTGGTGGGCAAAAGGCAGAACCGCAACAACCTTTTGGCAGAAGCGTTTTTCTGCGCAAAAAATTAAAAGTATGCACGACTCATTAATTACACACGTGTGCGGTAGCGCAGAATTCCCCCAGGAGTAACGACTACAGACAGGGGGCGAACTAGCGGGGCAGCAGCGTGGCCGAGAAGGTTCTGGGGCTCATGCCACAACCTCGACATGAGTCAGCAATGCGACGCTGGTGCAAAACAGAAAAAGTGGAAAAGGATGGAGAGAACCTGGAAAGGATCCAGAGGTGAGTGACAACGATGATCCAACAGCTATAGGAGCAAAGGCTGGAGGAACGGGGTATATTTAGTTTGGAAAAGAGAAGATTAAGGGGAAGGGGGATGGGATAGGGAACTTCCAACACTTGACAGGCTGCCATAAAAAGATGGAGAACAATTCTTCTGTCTGGCCGCAGAGGGGAGGACAAGAGGCGATAGGACAAGGGACCAGACGCCTCGGGGGATTGGGGAGACTCCGTCGCTGGAGGTTTCCGAGAGGAGTCTGGAACCATCTGTCTGGGATGGTTTAGCAAAAACCAGTCCTGCATGTCGGCAGCAGGTTTGTCTAGCTGAGATGTGCGGTCCCGACTAACCGTACAGGTCAGGGAAGCTGTGAAATCCACTGGGAAGGAAAAGGCCCCAGGGCCAGGGAGGGGAAAGTCTCCCATCATACATGGGGTGTCAGTTGGGTCCCACGCTTGGGCCCACCAGCTCAGGACAGCTCAGGGGATTGGCCTGATAAAAACCAAAGGATATCACGATACATCCCAGACACGCCCAAGAGGGAACAGGCCCCTGCCTCCCTAAGAGGGGAGGGGCCTCGTCACATTGCACCGTCGCTCCTCGTACAACCCCCTCCACACCTCCTCCACCCTGCCCGGCGACACCCCATGCACCACGAAGGCCTCCGCGTACAGACACTGCTTGTCCTCCACGCCGTACACCCGGAATCGGTTGTCATGCCGGTACCGCAGCCCGGCGGCCAGCACCAGGAAGCCGAAGTAGACGTCGTCAAGCGGGAAGACGGGGATGTGCTCAGAGGCCGTGGCCAGGGCCGGGACACTGGCCTTGGGCATGATGAACCCACCCCCGGAGGGGAAGTCGGGGTACGTGTCCTGGGGGAACAGGGTGGAGGAGACGCGATATTTTGTGCTTCTCATCACGGCCGAATGGTTGCGGATGTAGCCATGGATGATGTGGGGGGCGTTGGGCATCTGGCCCAGGTAGGCCACCATAGCGGGGGGGTTCACAAACTCGTCATCGTCCCCTGGAGGAGGGAAAAGACGCTGGGGAGGGTGCAGCTGGGGGCCAGCTGGCCTCGCCAGAGCCAGGGAGAGAATCCAGGAGTCCTGGCTCCCAGCCCCCCCTGCTCTAACCACCAGCCCCCACTCCCCTCCCAGAGCCAGGGAGAGAACCCAGGAGTCCTGGCTCCCAGCACCCCCTGCTCTAACCACCAGCCCCCACTCCCCTCCCAGAGCCGGGGAGAGAACCCAGGAGTCCTGGCTCCCAGCGCCCCCTGCTCTGACCCACCAGCCCCCACTCCCCTCCCAGAGCCGGGGAGAGAACCCAGGAGTCCTGGTTCCCAGCCCCCCCTGCTCTAACCCACCAGCCCCCACTCCCCTCCCAGAGCCGGGGAGAGAACCCAGGAGTCCTGGCTCCCAGCGCCCCCTGCTCTGACCCACCAGCCCCCACTCCCCTCCCAGAGCCAGGGAGAGAACCCAGGAGTCCTGGTTCCCAGCCCCCCCTGCTCTGACCCACCAGCCCCCACTCCCCTCCCAGAGCTGAGGAGAGAACCCAGGAGTCCTGGCTCCCAGTCCCCCGCTCTAACCCACCAGCCCCTCTGCCCTCCCAGAGCCAGGGAGAGAACCCAGGCGTCCGGGCTCACCTTTGAAGATGAAATCCGCTTGCCTGCAGTGCGCCCCCACCCAGCGCAGGAAGCAGCGCTCCTTGAGCGACAGGTTGTGGTGGCTCTCGGCGAAATCCCACAGCACCACGTCCCCAAACTCCCCGCTCTCCCGGCCCAGCAGGGCCATGTCTCGGGGGTTGGGGGACACCCCCACGAGGAAGACGGGTCGGACCCGGTAGCCCCCCAGGACCCTGGGCCGGGCCCACGTGCGACGGGCGGTGGCCCGTCTGGCGCTGGACGCTGGGTGGGATTTCACGGCCAGGAGCAGCAGGGGCGGCCCTGGGGGCCCGGAGCAAACCCCGTCCCCTGGGATCAGCTCCCGGCACCGGTAGCTCTGCAGCTGGGGGAACTCGGCCTGGAAGGCGGCGAAATCCAAGCGGAAGGTGAAGGTGCCGTCGGGCAGCTCCACCGAGCCACGGCTGGGGTCAGGGGTGCCCTGCGGGGGCTGCCTCAGTTTGATCCACACAGTGTACGACAGCCAAAAGACCCCCGCAATCAGCAGGATCCGGGCGCCCGAGCACTTCATCTCCACTTCCCACAGGGCTCGGCTGAAAGTGAAGCATAGGCAGGTGGAAACTCGCCCAGGGAGTGTTGAACAAACACTGGGGCAGGACTGAATGTGTCACTCAGGACACCTGGCACCCAGCCTCCCTGCCCATGCTCTAACCCACCAGACTGCACTCCCCGCCCAGAGCTGGAAAGAGAACCAGGAGTCCTGGCTCCCAGCCGCCCCTGCTCTAACCCACCAGCTCCTGTCCCAGAGCCAGGGAGAGAACCCAGGAGACCTGACTCCCAGCCCCCAGCACTAACTACTAGACCCCACTCCCCTCCCCCAGCCGGGGAGAGAACCCAGGTGTCCTGCGGTTCCTTCAAAGATGGCAACTCCCACCAATGTGTCTGATATTCCGCTGTGTTACACGAGGCTCCGGGGTCGGGGCTCCCGCGTCCCCTGGCAAACACAGGTGGGAAAAAGTTAGACTCATAGACTCATAGACTTTAAGGTCAGAAGGGACCATTATGATCATCTAGTCTGACCTCCCGCATGATGCAGGCCACAAAAGCTGACCCACCCCCTTCCCTTGACTCAGCTGTTGAAGTCCCCAAATCCTGTGATTTAAGGACCTCAAGTAGCAGAGAATCCTCCAGCTAGCGACCCCCACCCCACGCTGCGGAGGAAGGCGAAAAACCTCCAGGGCCTCTGCCAATCTACCCTGGAGGAAAATTCCTTCCCGACCCCAAATATGGCGATCAGTAGAACCCCGAGCATGCGGGCAAGAGTCTCCAGCCAGACCCTCATTGGCCATTGATACTATTTACCAGCGATGGCACCCTGTTGATTGATTGACTAACATCACGTTATCCCATCAAACCATCCCCTCCATAAACTTATCGAGCTGAATCTTAGGCCTGGTTCCCACTAAGTCCCTACTTCGGACTAAGGTACGCAAATTCAGCTACGTTAATAACGTAGCTGAATTCGAAGTACCTTAGTCCGAACTTACCGCGGGTCCAGACACGGCAGGGAGGCTCCCCCCGTCGATGCCGCGTACTCCTCTCGGCGAGCTGGAGTACCGGCGCCGACTGCGAGCACTTCCGGAATCGATCCCAGAACATCGATTGCGTGCCGCCGGACCCTCCGGTAAGTGAAGATAAGGCCTTAAAGCCAGACAGGTCCTTCGCCCCCACTGTTTCCCTTGGAAGGCTGTTCCAAAACTTCACCCCTCTGATGTTAGAAACCTTCATCTAATTTCAAGCCTAAACTTCCCCACGGCCAGTTTATATCCATTTGTTCTCGTGTCCACATTAGTACTGAGCTGAAATAATTCCTCTCCCTCCCTGGTATTAATCCCTCTGATATATTTAAAGAGAGCAATCATATCCCCCCTCAGCCTTCGTTTGGTCAGGCTAAACAACCCGAGCTCCTCGAGTCTCCTTTCATACGACAGGTTTTCCATTCCTCGGATCATTCTAGTGGCCCTTCTCTGTACCCGTTCCAGTTTGAGTTCATCCTTTTTAAACATGGGAGACCAGAACTGCACACAGTACTCTAAATGAGGTCTCACCAGTGCCTTGTATAACGGAAGCAGCACCTCCTTATCCCTACTAGATATACCTCGCCTAATGCATCCCAAGACAGCATTGGCTTTTTTCACCGCCACGTCACATTGTCGACTCATAGTCATCCTGCGATCAACCAGGACTCCGAGTCTTTCTCCTCCTCCGTTACTTCCAACTGATGTGTCCCCAGCTTATAACTAAAATTGTTGTTAGTCATCCCTAAATGCATCACCTTACACTTTTCACTATTAAATTTCATCCTATTTCTATTACTCCAATTTACAAGGTCATTCAAGTCTCCCTGCAGAATATCCCAATCCTTCTCCGAATTGGCAATACCTCCCAACTTTGTGTCATCCGCAAACTTTATCAGCCCACTCTTACATTTGGTTCCGAGGTCAGTAATAAATCGATTAAATAAAATCGGTCCCAAAACCGAACCTTGAGGAACTCCACTGGTGACCTCCCTCCAACCTGACAGTTCACCTTTCAGTACGACCCGCTGCAGTCTCCCCTTTAACCAGTTCCTAATCCATCTCTGGATTTTCATATTGATCCCCATCTTTTCCAATTTAACCAATAATTCCTCGTGCTGTACCGTATCAAACGCTTTACTGAAATCGAGGTATATTAGGTCCACCACATTTCCCTTATCTAATAAGTCTGTTACTTTCTCAAAGAAGGAGATCAGGTTGGTTTGGCACGATCTGCCCTTGGTAAAACCATGTTGTAATTTGTCGCAATTGCCATTGACCTCAAGGTTCTTAACTACTTTCTCCTTCAAAATTTTTTCCAGGACCTTGCATACTACAAATGTTAAACTAACAGGCCTGTAGTTACCCGGGTCACTTTTTTTCCCTTTCTTGAAAATAGGAACCACATTAGCTATTCTCCAGTCCAACGGTGCCACCCCCGAGTTTATAGATTCATTAAATATTATCGCTAACAGGCTTGCAATTTCTCGCGCCAGTTCCTTCAATATTCTCGGACGAAGATCATCCGGTCCGCCCGATTTAGTCCGGTTAAGGTGTTCAAATTTGGCTTCTACCTCGGATACGGTAATGTCAATCCCCCCTCCTTTATTCCCCTCTGTCACGGTGCCACTATTTCTAAGCCCTTCATTAGCCTCATTAAAGACCGATGCAAAATATTCATTTAGATATTGTGCCATGCCTAGATTATCCTTAATCTCCACTCCATCTACAGTCTTCAGCGGTCCCACTTCTTCTTTCTTTGTTTTCTTCCTGTTTATATGGCTATAAAACCTCTTACTATTGCTTTTAATTCCCCTCGCAGGTCCAACTCTACACGGCTTTTAGCCTTTCTCACTCCATCTCTACATGCTCTGACCTCAATAAGGTAGGTTTCCTTACTGATCCCTCCCCTCTTCCACGGTTTTCAGTGAACTTCTGGCAAGCAATGGAGATGCCGTATCTGGACAGGGTCTGGTCCGGCATTGATTTTCCCCGCGCCCCGACACGCGGCGTTCTCAGAACCCAAAGCCGGGGTCACGTCATTGCTTCCCTCCTGGCCGTGTGCGGAAGAAATCAGTGGGAACACAACCCCTCCGGCTGGGGAGAGATTGATCCAAGTGAGCGTGCTCTTGTCTGAACCCAAAATGGATGAGATTTCAGCAACGGGTCCAGAACGTCCAAAATTGTTACCTCAAGTCTGAGATGGTATCGTGTAATTAACTGCCAATCCGCGATGCCTGGTCTGTTTCCCACTGGGGCGTCTGGGGTCAGGAAAAGTCTCAGCTTCAGAGAGCTGCTCCAAACTTCACTCTTAACTCACCTTTTTACAACCGACTTTTACAAACCGCGCAGCCTCCGGGGTCAGCACCGGTCCTAAGGGCAATCAACCCCTTCTGAGCAAACCTTCCTAAGAACCTAAGCAAGCAACTAAGACCCTGAGAAGAAGACAAGACTCCAATACAGGCGATTGGCCCAGGATTAAGGAACAAACCTGTATACTTGTGACAAAGTGGGAATGTTCTTAATGTTTCCTCTGAATACTGTGTGGGTGCCTCAGTTTCCCCTATGCATTTATTAAGTCTCTAGGGGGTGGGATAAAGGCCAGTGTGCATAAATGGCCGATACTCTGTCTCCTGGCAACTAATGGCTGGGGCCCCTCCCCCCTGCAAGGGGATGCTAAAGGTGTGGGAGAACAAAGAGATCAGGTGACCTCCTGGCCCGGGAAAGAGACAAAGGCCAGAGGAGGGGCTGGAAGGGGTTTCAGTTTAGAGCTGGCTGGGGATGGGAAGCGAAGGCAGACAGGGGTGTCTGGCTCGTGGGACCCCAGAATGGACCCGGCTGAGGGGTCCTGTTCTCTGTACCTACAAGTTCTGTTTTAGACTATGTTCCTGTCATCGAATAAACCTCTGTTTTACTGGCTGGCTGAGAGACACGTCTGATGGTGGAATTGGGGTACAGGGCCCTCTGGCTGCCCCAGGACCCCGCCTGTGCGGAATCGCTGTGGGAAGCGCACAGTGTGGAAGGGGAGGCTGGATGCTCTGAGGTCAGACCCAGGAAGGTGGAAGCCATGTGAGCTTCTTGCCCTGAAGACAGTCTGCTCACAGAGAGGAGGCTCCCCCAGAGTCCTGCCCGGCTTCGTAGGGAGCAGTCCCAGAGCATCGCCCGGGGACTCCGTGACACCTGGTGGCAGAGGTGGGATGTACTGCACCCCGTGAATGGTGCTTCCTTCAGTAAGTGACTGGGGAGCAGGAAAATGAAGGGGGGATAACGAGGACCAGGCGTGCTGAAGGCTCAGAGAAGGATGGTTTTAGGGGGCGACTAAGGACTGCAATATCCAGTGGGGTGAGAGAAACTGCTTCATCTCATTGCTGTTCAGTCTACTAGGGTTGAGAGTTTAGACTGCGTGCTTAGATTTTCTTTTCTTTTGGTAACTAATCTGACTTGTGCTTTGACTTATAATCACTTGGAATCTATCTTTACAGTTAATAAATCTGTTTGTTTATTCTATCTGGAGCCGTGCGTCTGGTTTGCAGCATGTCAGAGACTCCCCTGGGGAGAACAAGCCTGGTACATATCAATTTCTTTGTTAAATTGACAAACTCACATAAGCTGGCAGCGTCCAGTGGGCATAACTGGCACTGCAAGATGGAGGTTCCCAGGACTGTGTCTGGAACCGGAGATATTGGCTAGTGTCATTCGGTTGCACAATCCAAGGAGCAGCTGACATGCTAGAGGCTGTGTGTGAACAGCCCAGGAGTGGGGGTTCTCACAGCAGAGCAGGGTAAGGCTGGCTCCCGGACTCGAGGTTTGGTAATGATTTAGTTGGTGTTGGTCCTGTTTTGAGCAGGGGGTTGGACTAGATACCTCCTGAGGTCCCTTCCAACCCTGATCTTCTGTGATTCTAAAGCAAACCCAGGCAAAAACTCTCCAACCACAGAGGGGCAGTTTGTGACGGGTTGGGTCACAGAACCCCCCTGAGGGCTGCCACCTGATGTGCCAAGGCTACCTCTATTCCTGCTTTCCCTGCCAGCTCAGGACTCCAGCACCCTGTCTTGCTGAGCCAGACACTCCCGTCTGCTCCAACACGGACCCAGGGTCTGAATTACTTGCCCCAGAGCTGCAAGTTTACCTGAAAACAGCTCACAGATGTGTGCTTGTCTTTAGCACTCAGATGCCCAACTCCCAATGGGGTCTAAACCCAAATAAATCCGTTTTACCCTGTATCTGTATAAAGCTTATGCAGGGTGAACTCATCAATTGTTCACCCTCTATAACACTGATAGAGAGATATGCACAGTTGTTTGCTCCCCCAGGTATTAATACATACTCTGAGTTAATTACTAAATAAAAAGTGATTTTATTAAATACAGACAGTAGGATTTAAGTGGTTCCAAGTAGTAACAGACAGAACAAAGTAAGACTATAGACTATAGACTCTCAGGGTTGGAAGGGACCTCAGGAGGTATCTAGTCCAACCCCATGCTCAAAGCAGGACCAATCCCCAACTAAATCATCCCAGCCAGGGCTTTGTCAAGCCTGACCTTAAAAACCTCCAAGGAAGGAGACTCCACCACCTCCCTAGGTAACCCATTGCAGTGCTTCACCACCCTCCTAGTGAAATAGTGTTTCCTGATATCCAACCTAGACCTCCCCCACTGCAATTTGAGACCATTGCTCCTTGTTCTGTCATTTGCCACCACTGAGAACAGTCTAGATCCATCGTCTTTGGAACCCCCCTTCAGGTAGCTGAAAGCAGCTATCAAATCCCCCCTCATTCTTCTCTTCTGCAGACTAAACAATCCCAGTTCCCTCAGCCTCTCCTCATAAGTCATGTGCTCCAGACCCCTAATCATTTTTGTTGCCCTCTGCTGGACTCTTTCCAATTTTTCCACATCTTTCTTGTAGTGTGGGGCCCAAAACTGGACACAGTACTCCAGATGAGGCCTCACCAATGTCGAATAGAGGGGAACGATCACGTCCCTCGATCTGCTGGCAATGCCCCTACTTATACAGCCCAAAATGCCGTTAGCCTTCTTGGCAACAAGGGCACACTGTCGACTCATATCCAGCTTCTCGTCCACTGTGACCCCTAGGTACTTTTCTGCAGAACTGCTGCCTAGCCATTGCGTCCCTAGTCTGTAACAGTGCATGGGATTCTTCCGTCCTAAGTGCAGGACTCTGCACTTGTCCTTGTTGAACCTCATCAGGTTTTTTTTGGCCCAATCCTCTAATTTGTCTAGGTCCCTCTGTATCCTGTCCCTCCCCTCCAACATATCTACCACTCCTCCCAGTTTAGTGTCATCTGCAAACTTGCTGAGAGTGCAGTCCACGCCATCCTCCAGATCATTAATGAAGATATTGAACAAAACCAGCCCCAGGACCGACTCCTGGGGCACTCCACTTGATACCGGCTGCCAACTAGACATGGAGCCGTTGATCACTACCTGTTGAGCCCGACGATCTAGCCAGCTTTCTATCCACCTTATAGTCCATTCATCCAGCCCATACTTCTTTAACTTGGTGGCAAGAATACTGTGGGAGACAGTATCAAAAGCTTTGCTAAAGTCAAGGAATAACACATCCACTGCTTTCCCCTCATCCACAGAGCCAGTTATCTCATCATAGAAGGCAATTAGGTTAGTCAGGCACGACTTCCCCTTGGTGAATCCATGCTGACTGTTCCTGATCACTTTCCTCTCCTCTAAGTGCTTCAGAATTGATTCCCTGAGGACCTGCTCCATGATTTTCCCAGGGACTGAGGTGAGGCTGACTGGCCTGTAGTTCCCCGGATCCTCCTTCTTCCCTTTTTTTAAAGACGGGCACTACATTGGCCTTTTTCCAGTCACGAGGACTTTAAGCCATGAGGACTCATGTTCACCCTCAGAACTGTCGACATGAACTTATAGCCACAACATAACGATAACAACAATGTTCAGTGCAGCGTGAGCCTGCCGAAGACACCCGACACGACAAACTTTGCATTGGATCCCCCCAATCATTTTATAAGGGTGTCACAACCCAATGCCCCCCCTTAGGGAGTCCCCTGGGAAGGTAGAGCAGCATCGTATATTGCTAACGCTGTTGCAAGCATTGCAAAGCATTTTGGGGAGGGTTAAAGGTGTGTGAGTGGAGAGGGGAACTTTCCTTTGTAGGTTACACGAGGGCGACAAGGGGGGGGAAGAAGAAGAAAAGAGCAGAGAACGGGTTAACTCAACACTGCAGCTACCAATCTCAGTGCAAAGATAAGACTCTGGCCCCCGCCCAAGGACACTGCGCCCAACTGAGACTTGGCTGACAGCCAAGAAAGATGGGGGCTTGAATGTGCCCAAGAGGCCGTGAGAAAGAGAAATCCAGCTGCCAGCAGGAAGGAAAACAAAGTCTAGGGGCTGCAGGGATGGAAAACACCGACGAGACAGCGAAAAGGGGAGCCGAGCCTCGTGTCCCTGGGACTGGTCTGTTTCGGGAACGTTGAAGAGACCACAGAAAGCCGGTTTGGATTGGCACAGAGGGCTCCCTGAACGGAGCACGCCCCCCCCCCCCCCCGAGGACTTAAAAGCCTCCTGAGACCTGGAGCAATTTGGAGAGCAACAGCCGACCTGGACGCCCTGGGCCCAGGACAACACTCCCGTCCGCTCTTCTCCTGACGTTACCCCCAGACTTGGCCAGTCGGGGTTGTGCGTGGGTGAGTATGAAAGTGGGTTAGGGCCCGGGAGCACTACCACTTTCTTTCTTTCCCTGAGCGACGTGGGAGCGTTCCCAGCGCTCTCCGCTGTGAGTCTATTATTTTATCAAGAACGCTTTAAAATGTAGACCCTTGGTGTGCCCCGTCATCTCCGCCCCAAAACAGATCCTGTAATCTGTCACAAGGGAACTGGAGTTATTTAGTCTGCAGAAGAGAAGAGTGAAGGGCGATTCGACAGACGCTTTCAGCTACCTGAAGGGGGGTTCCAAAGAGGATGGAGCTCGGCTGTTCTCTGTGATGGCAGATGACAGAACAAGGAGCAAAGGTCTCAAGTTGCAGTGGGGTTCCCCCGTGGTCTAGAGCATCACACTCACCCAGCCAGTCCCCCGTGGCTGGTGCCCCCTAGAGGGGACAGGCTCCAATCCCCATTCCCCGCCCCCCTGAGCCAGCCAGTCCTCGTTCTGGGGCCGGGGGGGAGCTGGCGCCCCCTAGAGGGGACAGGCCCCTGCCCCATTCCCTGCCTCCCTAAGAGGGGAGGGGCCACGTCACTTTGCACCGTGGCTCCTTGTACAACTCCCTCCACACCTCCTCCACCCTGTCCAGTGACACCCCGTGCACCACGAAAGCCTCCGCGTACAGACACTGCTCGTCCTGCACGCCGTACACCCGGAATCGGTCATCGTGCCGGTACCGCAGCCCGGCGGCCAGCACCAGGAAGCTGAAGTAGACGTCGTCCAGCGGGAAGATGAGGATGCGCTCGGAAACCGAGGCCAGGGCCAGGATGCTGGCCCTGGGCATGAGGAACCCGCCCCTGGAGGGGAAATCAGGGGACATGTCCTGGGGGAACAGGGCAGAGGAGACGTGATATTTCCCCACTCTCATCACAGCGGCATGGCCCCGCATGTTGCCGTGGATGACGTGGGAGGCGTTAGGGTTAGGGTTAGGCCCAGGTAGGCCACCATAGCGGGGGGGTTCACAAACGCCTCGTTGTCCCCTGGAGGAGGGAAAAGATTCTGAGAAGGGTGCAGCTGGGGGCTGGATGTCCTCGCCAGAGCCAGAGAGAGAACCCAGGAGTCCTGGCTCCCAGCGCCCCCTGCTCTAACCCACCAGCCCCCCCTCCCCTCCCAGAGCCGGGGAGAGAACCCAGGAGTCCCGGCTCCCAGCCCCCCTTGCTCTAACCCACCAGCCCCCACTCCCCTCCCAGAGCCGGGGAGAGAACCCAGGAGTCCCGGCTCCCAGCCCCCCTTGCTCTAACCCACCAGCCCCCACTCCCCTCCCAGAGCCGGGGAGAGAACCCAGGAGTCCTGGCTCACAGCCCCCCCCTGCTCTGACCCGCCAGCCCCCACTCTCCTCCCAGAGCCCGGGAGAGAACCCAGGCGTCCGGGCTCACCTTTGAAGATGAAATCCGCCTGCCTGCAGTGCGCCCCCACCCAGCGCAGGAAGCAGCGCTCCTTGAGCGACAGGTTGTGGTGGCTCTCGGCGAAATCCCACAGCACCACGTCCTCAAACTCCCCGCTCTCCTGGCCCAGCAGGGCCACGTCCCTGGGGTCGGGGGACACCCCCACGAGGAAGACAGGTTGGACCCGGTAGCCCCCCAGGACCCTGGGCCGGGCCCACGTGCGGCGGGCGGTGGCCCGTCTGGCGCTGGACGCTGGCTGGGATTTCACGGCCAGGAGCAGCAGGGGCGGCCCTGGGGGCCCGGAGCAAACCCCGTCCCCTGGGATCAGCTCCCGGCACCGGTAGCTCTGCAGCTGGGGGAACTCGGCCCGGAAGGCGGCGAAATCCAAGCGGAAGGTGAAGGTGCCGTCGGGCAGCTCCACCGAGCTGGGCCTGGGCTGGCCTGCGGGGTCTGCCTCAATTGGATCCTCACGGTGTGAAAGAGCCAACCCCCCTCCCCCCCGATCATCATCATCAGCAGCAGCAGCGTCAGCATCCGGGCGCCCAAGGGAAAGAAATGCAGACACAAAACAGGCTGTGGTGTGATAAAGAAACAAGTTCACACCATTTATGGGCAGGTCAAGACTCAATGTAGGACCCAGGAGTCCTGGCTCCCAGGCCCTCTGCTCTCACCCACCAGGTCGGCCACGTTGGCCAAACCCACCCAGACGAACCTTGAGCGATGCGCGGCAGACGCCAATGTGAACGGCAAGAGGCTACGGTGAGGGGCACAGCAGGGGAGGAGGCCACGTGTGGTGCCCAGGGGGGGAAGGAGGAGCCCCTCCCCTGGAGCTCGCTGCTGCTGGGGGGCAGAGGACTAGGGGGGTCCTCCTCTCTGGCCCCAGCCGGGGGCAGCCTGTCTGCACCCGAAACTCCCCCTCCCTGGCCCTGCCTGTGATGCAGTCGGGTTTTATTCATCTTATGTTGCTTGTGAGTCTGACTGTCCTAGACGAATACGGGGCATGCCTCAGTTTCCCTGTGTGCTGCACCAACACTTCGGGGGTGGGAATCGGGGGTGTGATTTTGCTGAGACCCTGGGGCAGGTGAGGCTGCCCAGCTGTTTGCACTGGTGTAACCTGAGACCCAGAAGGGGGGTGCGACCAGTTGACACCTTTTGCCCAGAAGCAAGACAAGGAGGAGGAGTGAAGGGGGGTGTCAGAGGAGGGGTGGCTGGAGGCTGGCAGTCTGCGTGGGGGGACTGGAAGAAGGGGGAATCTGGGGCGTCTGGGCCAGGACTCCACAAGATGGACTTAGCTGAAAGTCACTGATTTCTGTGCTAACGAGCTCTGCCCTACGCTGTGATCCTGTCGACTAATAAACCTTTTGTTCTCCCGGCTGGCTGAGAGTCACGTCTGACTGCGGAGTTGGGGGGCATGGCCCTCTGGCTCCCCCAGGACCCCGCCCGGGTCCTTATTTACTTTCTCTACACTCGTCATGATTTTATAGTCTTCTATCCATCCCCCCTTAGTCGTCTCTTTTCCAAGCTGAAAAGTCCCAGTCTGATTAATCTCTCCTCACACGGCAGCCGTTCCAGACCGCGAATCAGTTTTGTTGCCCTTTTCTGAGCCTTTCCCAATCCCAATTGATCTTTTTGGAGACGGGGCGGACACATCTGCCTACAGGATGTCTCTAATGTCCGGTCGCTGAAGGGAGCAAGCGGCCTTTGTCCCGGACTCGAGGGGTGTGCGTGTCGCCTCCATTTCGATCAAGCAAATTGCAAATATATTGTGTGGGGACTTTTTTCCGACCCCAGACGCCCTGGCGGGGAACAGACCAGGCGTCGCGGATCGGCCGCTTATTACTCGATACCGTCTCAGACTCGAGGTTTTGATTTGGGACGTTCTGGCCCCATTGCTTGAATCTCATCCATTGTGGGTTCAGACAAGAGCACAGTCGCTTGGATCAATCTCTCCCCAGCCGGAGGGGTTGTGTTCCCACTGATTTCTTCCGCACTCGGCCGGGAGGGAAGCAGTGACGTGACCCCGGCTTTGGGGTCTGAGAACGCCGCATGTCGGGGCGCGAGGAAAATCAATGCCGGACCAGACCCTGTCCAGATACGGCGTCTCTGTCATTTGCCAGAAGTTCACTGAAAACTCTTTTTTCAACCTTTTCCCGCATGCGTTTGCCAGGGGACACCGGAGCCCCGACCCCGGAGCCTCATGTAACAGGGCAAAATGTCGGGCACATTGAGTGGAGTTACTGTCTTTAAAGGAACTGCAGGACACCTGGGCTCTCTCCCCAGCTCTGGGAGAGGAGTGGGGATCTAGTAGTTAGAGGAGTGGGGGAGAGCCAGGACTCCTGGGTTTTATATTCAGTCTTGTCCCGCCTAAAAATAGCGTGAGCTTGTTTCTTTATCACACTGCAGCCTATTTTGTGCCTGCATTTCCTTCCCTTTCGGCCAAGCCCCAGGAGGAATGGACAATGAAGCGCTGGGCTGCCCAGATCCTGCTGATGGGGGGAGCAGGCGGGGGGTTATTTGGCTGCTTCACACTGTGAAGATCAAACAGAGACAGACCCCGCCGGTGTCTGTACAACACCCCCTGGGCTCGTTTCACTTTCAGCTGAGGCCGGGGGGAGCGGAGATGAAGCGCTGGGGCGCCCAGATCCTGCTGATTGGGGGCGTTTTTTGGCTGCTTCACACCGTGAGGATCCAATGGAGACAGACCCCGCAGGGCACCCACAGCCCTGGCCCCAGCCCCATCTGGGCACCTCCACCTTCCGCTTGGATTTCGCCGCCTTCCGGGCCGAGTTCCCCCAGCTGCAGAGCTACCGGTGCCGGGAGCTGATCCCAGGGGACGGGGTTTGCTCCGGGCCCCCAGGGCCGCCCCTGCTGCTCCTGGCCATGAAATCCCACCCAGCGTCCAGCGCCAGACGGGCCACCGCCCGCCGCACGTGGGCCCGGCCCAGGGTCCTGGGGGGCTACCGGGTCCAAGCCGTCTTCCTCGTGGGGATGTCTCCTGACCGCCGGCACCTGGCCCTGCTGGGCCGGGAGAGCGGGGAGTTTGGGGACATGGTGCTGTGGGATTTCGCCGAGAGTCACCACAACCTGTCGCTCAAGGAGCGCTGCTTCCTGCGCTGGGTGGGGGCGCACTGCAGGCAGGCGGATTTCATCTTCAAAGGTGAGCCCGGACGCCTGGGTTCTCACCCCAGCTCTGGGAGGGGAGGGGGGCTGGTGGGTTAGAGCAGGGGGGGCTGGGAGCCAGGACTCCTGGGTTCTCTCCCCGGCTCTGGAAGGGGAGTAGGGGCTGGTGGGTTAGACCGGGGGGGCTGGGAGCCAGGACTCCTCAGTTCTCTCCCCGGCTCTGGGAGGGGAGTGGGGGCGGGTGGGTTAGAGCAGGGGGAGCTGGGAGCCAGGACTCCTGGGTTCTCTCCTTGGCTCTGGGAGGGGAGTGGGGGCTAGTGGATTAGAGCGGAGGGGGCTGGGAGCCAGGACTCCTGGGTTCTCTCCCCGGCTCTGGGAGGGGGGTGGGGGCTGGTGGATTAGAGCAGGGGGGTTGGGAGCCTGTGACGTTATTGATATAAACTGGGATCATATAGATCATTGTTGCAACCAAGGTCCTGTAGTGGCACCAAATCTTGTATAAAGGGGGTCAAATGAGGTGTCTAAGACAAGGTTATGGTTTACTGGTTATGATTATGCTGTCTATATGTGTGGATCAGTTTTGTAGTTGAAGTTATGAATATTGGCTCTATACTGTCTGTACGGCAAACTTATGCTATGCTTCTGGGTGACATCCCAGACAAGCTGGGATTAGCTCTGCCTAGCCTGCTTGATGGCCCATTAAGGACCATCAGCTATACAATGGACCCATGGAGAGAAGGCAGATACGCCTTGTACCTCAGCAAAGTATGCAGGGACTGGCCCATGTGACTCCAGACTCCATTTTGCTGTAATTTTCCACAGTAAGAACAAAGAGGTGTTCTTACACCTGGAAAAGAATATAAAAGGCTGATTCCTGATCTCCATCTGGTCTTCAATCCTGCTTCTTATCTCTGGACGGACTTTGCTACAAGCTGAAGCTCTGAACAAAGGACTGAGGACCCATCCCAGCGGGGGATGTTCCAGAGACTTGATTTGAACCTGCAGTTTATTCTATCGCTGCTGCAAGCCTGAACCAAGAACTTTGCCATTACTGTATGTAATTGATTCCATTTAACCAATTCTAACTCTCATCTCTATCTTTTTCCTTTTATGAATAAACCTTTAGATTTTAGATTCTAAAGGATTGGCAACAGCGTGATTTGTGGGTAAGATCTGATTTGTATATTGAGCTGGGTCTGGAGCTTGGTCCTTTGGGATCGGGAGAACCTTTTTCTTTTACTGGGGTATTGGTTTTCATAACCATTTGTCCCCATAACGAGTGGCACTGGTGGTGATACTGGGAAACTGGAGTGTCTAAGGAGATTGCTTGTGAGATTTGCGGTTAGCCAGTGGGGTGAGACCGAAGTCCTCTTAGTCTGGCTGGTTTGGTTTGCCTTAGAGGTGGAAAAACCCCAGCCTTGGGCTGTAACTGCCCTGTTTGAGCAATTTGTCCTGAGTTGGCACTCTCAGTTGGGTTCCGCCAGAACCGCATTGTCACAGTGGCGTAGTCGTGCTTGGATCCACAGAACCAGGTCAATTAAACTTTGGGTCAGAACCCCATGTTATCCAAATTTGAATTTTGGGATTGAGAGTTTTGTTGGTTAAAGAGCTCCTGCAATGGCTGAGCGAAGAGCATATGAGGGACTTGGCAAAAAAGCCCTGGAAAATTTGTGTTCAGAAAAGAGGATAAGCTTTAGAAAGAAAGCTACAAATCAAGAACTGAGAAATCTGCTAATAGCCAGTGATCAGGGGGCAAGAGCACGGCCCTTACCTGAGGCTACAGAAGATGCAGAAAAAATAGAGTGCAAAGGGTGACAAGTAAACTGCAATTTGAGCATGAACAGAAGCTAGCAGATCTTCGATTGCTGGAGAAGCAAAAAATAGCAGAATTAGAGAAGGAAGCTGATCAAAGAAAGAAGGAGGCGGATGAGAGAGAAGAGAGAGCTCGTAAGGGGCGTCTAGAACTGCTCGCTGCGGAACAGGAGATGGCCAGACTTCAGCTCCAAGTAATGGAAGAGCGGAGAAAGTCATCCCCCCCTGGTACTCCACTTCCCCCCCGCCATGAGAAAAACTGGGAAAGGATGTGTCCCATTTACAATGATACTGAGGATATAGAGGAGTTTTTGTCTACCTTTGAACGCCTCTGCAATCTGTACCAGATCCCTGAGGGTCAGCGAATGCCTGTCCTGCTGACCAGACTAACTGGAAAAGCCAGGGAGGTATTTAATGACTTGGGGGAACAAGAAGCCTTAGATTATGAGCTGTTTAAGGATTCTGTGTTAAGGCGGTTCAAGGTTACTCCTGAATCTTACAGAGTTAAGTTTAGAGAGTTTAAAATGTCTAAGGATTGTACTTTTGTAGAATGTGCTCATAAGCTGATGGGTTTTGTTAAAAAGTGGGTTGTGGGAGCCAAGGCGCATGGGAGTTTTGAAAAACTGCTGGATTTGATAACTTTGGAACAGTTCTTAGATATTGTGCCTGACAACGTGAGAGCAGCTGTGTGTGACAGGGACCCTGAGTCAGTCCTACGGGCAGCAGAGATTGCGGATGCCCATACCCAAAACAGGGCTCGAGAAGGGTGTAAAACCCCGGGGAAAACTAATCACCATTCTCCCCAGTTCAAGAGGAGGGAAGGATTTAAAAGTAAACCTGACCCTTCTAAGGGAGTTCAAGGGGGCCTGGAGGGTAGGAACTCACATCCCAGGACAGAACAGGTTACATGCTATCACTGTGGTATGCTGGGCCACATGAGATCAGATTGCCCGACTCTGAAGGGCAGCCCAAAACCAGCAACCCCAAATGCCACGGCCAATGCTAACCCTGTTGTTGTAAACTCACAGGCAAGCCACATAGAGCCCAGCATTGTGTGCAAATGCTGTTTCTGTGGTGTCTGAAGAATTTGACCTTAAAACTCACATTAAAGCTAAATATGGGGGAAATAACGCAGAGTTTATTAGCAGTGCAGAAGTGAATGGAGTGAGGTGTATGGCATGGAGGGACACCGCAGCAGATATCACTTTGGTTAAAGCAAGTCTTGTCAGGAAGGAAGATTATTTGCCAGGTGAAGATGTAACTGTTGTAGCCTTATCTAAGTATTTTGTCAGGGCTAAAATCCACCTGAAATGGAAGGGATTTGAGGGCACCATGATTGTGGGAGTAAAAGACATAATCCCTAAGGATATTATGATTGGAAATGATATTAAAGCTATGGTCAGTCAAGTTAACGCAAACCAGGCACAGGAGAGGAGTGATCCTAAGGTTGTGGCTATGGAGGGTTTCTCCAAAGGTTTGTCTTGGGAAAGTAGCTGTTTGGCTGTGACTGAAGTTTCTGAATGTCTATCTAATGTCTCAGCAGTAAATCTGGAATTAGATCAAGCGAAGGGAGAGGAGAACAAGGAGATTTTGGATGAGCCTAGGCAGTCTTGTGAGCTGATGGCTTTATCTAGTCAGCAGTTTGGGAAGGCAAGGAGAGTGAAGATGAGTGTCCCTAGACCTTATCTGTTTCCGGTGTGGAGAATAGTGACAGTGAAGGAAATCAAGTATCAGGGGGTAGCCGTGTTAGTCTGTATCTACAAAAACAACAAGGAGTCTGGTGGCACCTTAAAGACTAACAGATTTATTTGGGCATAAACTTTCGTAAGTAAAAACCTCACTTCTTCAGATGCATAGAGTGAAAGTTACAGATGCAGGCATTATATACTGACACATGGAGAGCAGGGAGTTACTTCACAAGTGGAGAACCAGTGTTGACAGGGCCAATTCAATCAGGGTGGATGTAGTCCACTCCCGATCATAGATGAGGAGGTGTCAATTCCAGGAGAGGAAAAGCTGCTTCTGTAGTGAGCCAGCCACTCCCAATCCCTATTCAAGCCCAGATTAATGGTGTTGAATTTGCAAATGAATTTTAGTTCTGCTGTTTCTCTTTGAAGTCTGTTTCTGAAGTTTTTTTGTTCAATGACAGTGACTTTTAAATCTGTAATAGAATGACCAGGGAGATTGAAGTGTTCACTTACTGGCTTATGTATGTTACCATTCCTGATGTCCGATTTGTGTCCATTTATTCTTTTGCAGAGGGACTGTCCGGTTTGGCTAATGTACATGGCAGAGGGGCATTGCTGGCACATGATGGCATATATGACATTAGTGGATGTGCAGGTGAATGAGCCCCTGATGGTGTGGCTGATGTGGTTGGGTCCTCTGATGCTGTTGCCAGAGTAGATATGGGGACAGAGTAGGCAACGAGGTTTGCTACAGGGATAGGTTCCTGGGTTGGTGTTTCTGTGGTGTGGTGTGTAGTTGCTGGTGAGTATTTGCTTCAGGTTGGGGGGTTGTCTGTAAGCGAGGACTGGCCTGCCTCCCAAGGTCTGTGAGAGTGAGGGATCATTTTCCAGGATAGGTTGTAGATCGTGGATAATGCGCTGGAGAGGTTTTAGCTGGGGGCTGTATGTGATGGCCAGTGGTGTTCTGTTATTGTCCTTGTTGGGCCTGTCCTGTAGTAGGTGATTTCTGGGTACCCGTCTTGCTCTGTCAATCTGTTTCCTCACTTCCCCAGGTGGGTATTGTAGTTTTACGAATGCTTGATAAAGATCTTGTAGGTGTTTGTCTCTGTCTGAGGGGTTGGAGCAAATTCGGTTGTATCTTAGGGCTTGGCTGTAGACAATGGATCGTGTGATGTGTCTTGGATGGAAGCCGGAGGCATGTAGGTACGTATAGCGGTCAGTAGGTTTCCGGTATAGGGTGGTGTTTATGTGACCATCACTTATTTGTACTGTAGTGTCCAGGAAGTGGATCTCTTGTGTGGACTGGTCCAGGCTGAGGTTGATGGTGGGGTGGAAATTGTTGAAGTCCAGGTGGAATTCTTCAAGGGCCTCCTTTCCGTGGGTCCATATGATGAAGATGTCATCAATGTAGCGCAAGTAGAGGAGGGGCACTAGGGGACGAGAGCTGAGGAAGCGTTGTTCTAAGTCAGCCATAAAAATGTTGGCATACTGTGGGGCCATGCGAGTACCCATAGCAGTGCCACTGACTTGAAGGTATAAGTTGTCCCCAAATCTGAAGTGGTTGTGGGTGAGGACAAAGTCACAAAGCTCAGCCACCAGGCTTGCTGTGGCCTCATCAGGGATACTGTTCCTGACAGCTTGTAGTCCATCCTCATGTGGAATATTGGTATAAAGTGCTTCTACATCCATGGTGGCCAGGATGGTGTTTTCAGGAAGAACGTCAATGCATTGTAGTTTCCTCAGGAAGTCGGTGGTGTCTCGAAGATAGCTGGGAGTGCTGGTAGCATAGGGTCTGAGGAGAGTGTCCAAATAGCCAGATAATCCTGCTGTCAGAGTGCCAATGCCTGAGATGATGGGGCGTCCAGGGTTTCCGGGTTTATGGATCTTGGGTAGCAGATAGAATACCCCTGGTCGGGGTTCTGGGGGTGTGTCCATGTAGATTTGTTCCCGTACTGTAGCTGGGAGTTTCTTGAGCAGATGGTGTAGTTTCTTTTGGTATTCCTCAGTAGGATCAGAGGATAGTGGCCTGTAGAATGTGGTCTTGGAGAGTTGCCTGGCAGCCTCCTGTTCATAATCTGACCTGTTCATTATGACTACAGCACCTCCTTTGTCAGCCCCTTTAAGTGAACACTTCAATCTCCCTGGTCATTCTATTACAGATTTAAAAGTCACTGTCATTGAACAAAAAAACTTCAGAAACAGACTTCAAAGAGAAACAGCAGAACTAAAATTCATTTGCAAATTCAACACCATTAATCTGGGCTTGAATAGGGACTGGGAGTGGCTGGCTCACTACAGAAGCAGCTTTTCCTCTCCTGGAATTGACGCCTCCTCATCTATTATTGGGAGTGGACTACATCCACCCTGATTGAATTGGCCCTGTCAACACTGGTTCTCCACTTGTGAAGTAACTCCCTGCTCTCCAAGGGTCAGTATCTAATGCCTGCATCTGTAACTTTCACTCTATGCATCTGAAGAAGTGAGGTTTTTACTCACGAAAGCTTATGCTCCCAATACTTCTGTTAGTCTTAAAGGTGCCACCAGACTCCTTGTTGTTAGTGAAGGAAATGTGCCTGTGTCTGTCAGGGGTATTGACTTGCCTATAGAGGAAGCTACCCCAGTCTCCAAGCAGTTGTCTGTGAATAGCCCGGGGTGCTGGGACAAGGGAAATGAAATCCCAAACCGTATGTCTAGTAAAGAAAAATGCGTCTCCAACTCTTTTTTGTCTGTGGAGCAGACAGAAGGTGCCTTTCGGCCTGTGATGGTTGAGGTTAGTGCAGTTGTCTCAGAGTTGGTTCTGATTCAACTAACGGCCAGGAAGGGAATGGTCCTAAGTTTGCATCTGCTGGGGAGAATGGCACTGTAACTGGGTTGCATCCAGTTAGTGTCTTAGCAAAATCCCAGAGACCAGACAATTCTGGTGCTTGTATTTTGCCTGTTGCTCATGTGTGGCTGGAGAAGGGTGTAACAACTCTGTCTGATCAGGGTGATACCCTAGCCAGGGCACAAGGAGAGCAGAAAGGTAATTTGGTTGTGGTACCTACGGACAGTTTAACAACTTGTAGCAAAAAGGAAAAAATTCCTAAGCTTATGTGTGGCAAAGGAAAGGAGAATGCTTCTGATCTTTCATCTAGTGAGTCTATGGGTTTGCCTGAAAGGGGATTGTGTAGAAATCTGCCGGATGGGCCAAAGGTGATCCTGGATGTAAGTAAGACCCAGACAAAGTCTGTTGTTGCTCAGGAAAGTGTTCCTTTAGAGCAAGCCCTAGGTGAAGAGGGTAAGGGCAGAATTTTTGTGAGGGGTGAATTGGTGCTTAGAAAAGCTCCAGGAAAAAGGACAGGTTTCAGAGTAGTAGCCGTGTTAGTCTGTATCCGCAAAAAGAACAGGAAAAGCATAAGCTTTCGTGGACTACAGCCCACTTCCGCATCCGATGAAGTGGGCTGTAGTCCACGAAAGCTTACGCTCTAATAAATTTGTTAGTCTCTAAGGTGCCACAAGTACTCCTGTTCTTTTTGCAGGAAAAAGGAATCGTCATGGTAATCTGTGCAAGCAGTTCCCTGCAACTGAAGGGGGTGAGAGTGATTTGATCAAGGAAGTTTCAGTTCCTAGCAGCCAAAAAGTGTCTGTGGTGAATGGATCCGCTGACTTCCCTTTTAAAAGATCCAGTGTGGGTAGCTTTGAGAAGGTCTCAGAGGAAGTAAAAGTTGTTAAGGAATTGAGGCAGCCCTATGACCAAGTGGCTGTGTGGGGCCAACTTGTTGGGGAGACAATGGTGTTGGAACAGGAATGTCTCCAGTCTGATTCTTTAAATGAGCAGTTTGTGCTTCAGGGTCTGAGGACAGATTTGGTTACTGATGTGATAGAGCAGAGCAGTTTTATGGCTAAATGCTTGAGCATGCGGGGGAGAGCAAGCAAACTCTCACCCGCAGACTCGTTGGATTTGTGTGGTATCTCTTTAAGACAGAGTCCAGCCTTGGAAATGATTGCAGTTACGAATATGAAAACTGGTGGACTGGCTCTGGTCTGGGGTAATGCAAATTACTTGCCTGGCTGGGAGAGGAAGGACTTGCTAATAGCTGTTAGCACAGAGGGCCCACCCCATCAGCCAGTGAATTCTGTTAAGCAAGAGAAATCAGGGTTTGACCCTGCAGGACAAGGAGGAAAGAGAAAACTGAATTTTGCAAAGGGAAACCACAGGTTAACCCTAGAATGCCCAAACTCCAATGGTATTGAGCCAAAGGTGTGGCATGACAACCATGATTGTAAATGGACACTTGCAATGAACTTGTTGTTATTGCTAATGGTAAATTTTGTAACAAATGTGTTGCTATTGCCACAAACTGTAAAAATGTACAATGTGCCTAATCTTTTGGAGAATCCCTTGAACATGTTAAAAGGAATACACGAGAACACACGTTATGTTCAAAGGAATACATGAGAACACACGTTATGTTAAAAGGCCTTGTTATACTGGTGTTTCACAGTTAATGCATAAACAATAACTGTAAACAATACTGGAACTTTTCACAGAGGAAAAGACATTCCAGACCTAATGTGCTGTATGAAAAGGAAGACTGAGGCACACTACCATATTGCTTTCATGGCTAAATGCCAAGATTCCGGTACTACGAAGAACATTAATATCTGCATTTATTCAATGTTAATTGGGTTCCAAACATTTGCCCGAGCTTGTGTGGATAAAGTAGCAGTTTTCTTTAGCTCTTGGCAAGATCACATGAGACATACAGGAACCATGCTGCAAGAGCAGATCCAATCCACTATTGTTCTAACTAAGTTTTCCCTTGAGTTTGTAAAGAGGTTCAATCATGTTATTGAACATGACTTTGATGAACCATTTCTGTTCTACATGGATACGGCTCCTAACCCAATACTAGCTGTAGTGAGACAGACCCAAGGATGGGGAGCTCTTGGGATGCAGTCAGCGATGTTTGTGACATCCCTTCCTGCATCAATTTTGCGTTGGGGGTGTGACGTTATTGACATAAACTGGGACCGTATAGATCATTGTTGCAACCAAGGTCCTGTAGTGGCACCAAATCTTGTATAAAGGGGGTCAAATGGGGTGTCTAAGACAAGGTTATGGTTTGCTGGTTATGATTATGCTGTCTATATGTGTGGATCAGTTTTGTAGTTGAAGTTATGAATATTGGCTCTATACTGTCTGTATGGCAAACTTATGCTATGCTTCTGGGTGACATCCCAGACAAGCTGAGATTAGCTCTGCCTAGCCTGCTTGATGGCCCATTAAGGACCATCAGCTATACAATGGACCCATTGAGAGAAGGCAAATATGCCTTGAGACTCAGCAAAGTATGCAGGGACTGGCCCATGTGACTCCAGACTCCATTTTGCTGTAATTTTCCACAGTAAGAACAAAGAGGTGTTCTTACACCTGGAAAGGACTATAAAAGGCTGATTCCTGATCTCCATCTGGTCTTCAATCCTGCTTCTTATCTCTGGACGGACTTTGCTACAAGCTGAAGCTCTGAACAAAGGACTGAGGACCCATCCCAGCGGGGGATGTACTCCAGAGACTTGATTTGAACCTGCAGTTTATTCCATCGCTGCTGCAAGCCTGAACCAAGAACTTTGCCATTACTGTATGTAATTGATTCCATTTAACCAATTCTAACTCTCATCTCTATCTTTTTCCTTTTATGAATAAACCTTTAGATTTTAGATTCTAAAGGATTGGCAACAGCGTGATTTGTGGATAAGATCTGATTTGTATATTGACCTGGGTCTGGGGCTTGGTCCTTTTGGATCAGGAGAACCTTTTTCTTTTACTGGGGTATTGGTTTTCATAACCATTTGTCCCCATAATGAGTGGCACTGGTGGTGATACTGGGAAACTGGAGTGTCTAAGGAGATTGCTTGTGAGACTTGTGGTTAGCCGGCGGGGTGAGACCGAAGTCCTCTTAGTCTGGCTGGTTTGGTTTGCCTTAGAGGTGGAAAAACCCCAGCCTTGGGCTGTAACTGCCCTGTTTGAGCAATTTGTCCTGAGTTGGCACTCTCAGTTGGGTTCCGCCAGAACCGCATTGTCACAGGGCTGATGGGTTAGAGCGGGGGGATTCGGAGCCAGGACTCCTGGGTTCTCTCCTCAGCTCCAGGAGGGGAGTGGGGGCTGGTGGGTTAGAGCAGGGGGAGCTGGGAGCCGGGACTCCTGGGTTCTATCCCCGGCTCTGGGAAGGGAGTGGGGGCTGATGGGAGCCAGGATTCCTGGGTTCTCTCCCCAGCTCCGGGAGGGGAGTGGCGCCTGATGGGTTAGAGCAGGGGGAGCTGGCTGCCGGGACTCCTGGGTTGTCCCCACGGCTCTGGGAGTGGAGTGGGGGGCTGGTGGGTTAGAGCAGGGGTGGCTGGGAACCAGGACTCCTGGGCTCTATCCCCGGCTCTGGGAAGGGAGTGGGGGCTGGGAGCCAGGACTCCTGGGTTCTCTCCCCAGCTCCGTGAGGGGAGTGGGGGCTGGTGGGTTAGAGCAGGGGCAGCGGGGAGCCAGGATTCCTGGTTTCTCCCCACGGCTCCGGGAAGGGAGTGGGGGCTGGTGGGTTAGAGCAGGGGCAGCGGGGAGCCAGGATTCCTGGGTTCTCCCCACGGCTCCGGGAAGGGAGTGGGGGCTGGTGGGTTAGAGCAGGGGTGGCTGGGAGCCAGGACTCCTGGGTTCTCTCCCCGGCTCTGACGAGGCCATCTGGCCCCCAGCTGCACCCTCCGCAGCATCTTTTCCCTCCTCCAAGGGACGATGATGAGTTTGTGAACCCCCCCACTATGGTGGCCTACCTGAGCCAGACGCCCAACGCCTCCCACATCATCCACAGCTACATTCGGAACATTTGGCCGTGCTGAGAAGCACGAAATATCGCCTTTCCTCCACCCTGTTCCCCCAGGACACGTACCCCGACTTCCCCTCCAGGGGCGGGTTCCTCATGCCCAGGGCCAGCGTTCCGGTCCTTGCCACGGCCTCCGAGCGCATCCCCGTCTACTTCGGCTTCCTGGTGCTGGCTGCCGGGCTGTGGTACCAGCACGATGACCGATTCCGGGTGTACGGCGTGCAGGACGAGCAGTGTCTGTACGCGGAGGCCTTCGTGGTGCATGGGGTGTCGCCGGGCAGGGTGGAGGAGGTGTGGAGAGGGTTGTACAAGGAGCGACAGTGTAACATGACTGGGCCTCTCCCCTCTTAGGGGTGCAGGGAATGGGGCAGGGGCCTGTCCCCTCTAGGGGGCACCAGCTCCCGTCTGGCCCCAGGGCAGGCACTGGCTGGCTCTGAGGGGCGGGAAATGGGGCAGGGGCCTGTCCCCTCTAGGGGGCGCTGGCTCCCACCCGGCCCCAGGGCGGGGACTGGCTGGTTCAGGGGGGCGGGGAATGGGGCAGGGGCCTGTCCCCTCTAGGGGGCGCTGGCTCCCCTCCAGCCCCAGGGCAGGGACTGGCTGGTTCAGGGGGGCGGGGAATGGGGCACGGGGGCTTTTGCCAACTATCTGGATTAAATTTGATTACTTGTGCTCTACTTTGAACCCCAACAATAACTAGTCAAGAGTTTGCTGGGGCGGGGGGAGGGTCTCTCATAATTCTGGGAATTAAGCACAGAGCCCCCGTATCTCCCACTCCCCTGGGTCACCCCACTGCTGGCAGCCATCATTAGGTTTCAGAGTTAACACTCCCAAACTAAGACTCATCCGTGTGTGTGGTCAGCATGACTAGAGCTCCGTGCCTCGGTGCGCAAAGGCAATGCCAGTAGGTGGCGCTGCTGCGCATGCAGCCTGGTGCCTTGAGTGTGTAGGACCCACAAAAATGGCTGCCTACTGGAAACGGGGAGGTGGGGAGCCGAGGAGGGCTCCATTGCGAAGCCCCCAATTGCTGCACAGCTGTGGCAAAGGGAAGCGGAATCAAAGTAGAAACATGGCGCTGTTTACTCTAGTCCCTAATGATGGCTGATTTGAAGTGTCAGGGCAGATAAGGAATTTGAGGTATAAAATCCACCCCGCCCCCATACAGAACAAAGCTACCTCCCCCCCGCCCTGCCCATGACCCCGTTGCTAAGCGACGCAGGCTATCCAGCTGGCGGTTACATCCAGGTATTTATTGAAACGGAGCTGGGACCGACAAGGTGAAATGTACAAACAGTCGGCGGTGGGGGTGAGGTGGGGAATTCGGTGGCGGAGACTCGTATAAAAAACCCGAGGGGGTGGGGGGGTGAGAGGGGCAGTTTGTGGGGAACAGGGCGGGGGGCTTAAAACAAGGGGTGGGGCCGTCTCACTCAGAAGAAATCCACGTCTTCGGGGGCGTCCAGGTCTCTGTACTCGACGATCGCGCGGGGGTCGCCCCGGACCATCCTGGGGGGGGGGAAGAGACGGAGTGGGTGAGAGCCACGGGCCCGTTCTGCCCCATATCCACCCCCCCCACACGCTGCTCTCCGATGGGTTCACCGGTCCCCACCTACCTGTTGCGCGGTTTGTTGAGGTAGCCGCCCTGCCCCCGGAAGGTGTCATAATTACCACGGCCGGCGGCGTAGGGGGCATGAGGGTAGGGGGGGCCGCCTGTGGGAGGGACAGACGGACATGTCAGCAGAGAAAACTCAGCACAATCTTCTTACCCAGGGACCCCTCGCCCGGCACTGAGATGCGGCCACCTCTGGGGTGGGGAACCCCTTGCCCAACACTCAATCCTCACCCCGCTCCTGGCAGGAAGGGGCATCCCCTGCTGAACTCCGCATCCCAACTTACCACCGTATCCCATAATAGGCGGGCGCGGCTGTCCGTACGGCATCAGCCCCTGGGGTGTCTGGTGTGGGTAGGGCAGCCCAGGGGTGAGACCTGGAAGGAGGGGAAGAAAGGAAGGGCAGAGATGTAAGACACTGGGGTCCCAGCCCCCGCTCCCTTCCCAGAGCTGGGGAGAGAACCCAGGAGTCCTGGCTCCCAACCCCCCTGCTCTACCCACCAGCTCCCACTCCCCTCCCAGAGCCGGAGAGAGAACCCAGGAGTCCTGGCTCCCAGCCCCACTGCTCTGACCCACCAGCCCCCACTCCCCTCCCAGAGCTGGGGAGAGAACCCAGGAGTCCTGGCTCCCAGCCCCCGTGCTCTAACCCACCAGCCCCCACTCCCCTCCCAGAGCCGGAGAGAGAACCCAGGAGTCCTGGCTCCCAGCCCCACTGCTCTGACTCACCAGCCCCCACTCCCCTCCCAGAGCTGGGGAGAGAACCCAGGAGTCCTGGCTCCCAGCCCCCCCTGCTCTGACTCACCAGCTCCCACTCCCCCCCCAGAGCCGGGGAGAGAACCCAGGAGTTCTGGCTCCCAGCCCCCCCTGCTCTAACCCACCAGCCCCCACTCCCCTCCCAGAGCCGGGGAGAGAACCCAGGAGTCCTGGCTCCCAGCCCCCCTGCTCTGACTCACCAGCCCCCACTCCCCTCCCAGAGCCGGGGAGACAACCCAGGAGTCCTGGCTCCCAGCTCCCCCTGCTCTAACCCACCAGCCCCCACTCCCCTCCCAGAGCCGGGGAGAGAACCCAGGAGTCCTGGCTCCCAGCCCCCTTGCTTTCACTCCCCCATACAGCGAAGACCAGGATTCCCGTGTGAGACCCAGGAAGGCAGATGGGCCCCGAACCCCAGGGGCATGACACCCCACCACCCATCTCCCCGGGGGGCGCCGCGTACCCTGCCCGGGTCCAGGGGGCTGGTTGGGTTTGATCTCGGGCAGCGCTGGGCGCTTGGCGTCCATGAGGAAGCTGTTGAAGAACGACACCTCCTTCTTCACCTCCTCGATCTTCTCCGCATGCTTGTTGAAGATGTGTTTGCGCACGAACTCGGGGCCCTGCCGGGGAGGGGGGTGAGACAGGGGTGAGTTGGGGAAACCGAGGCAGGGGAGTCCCTCACCCCCCCCACCCCGTTCTCCCACACACACCTTGAATTTCTTGCCGCTGAGCGGGCACAGCCATTTGTCCTTGCCCAGCTCCTGGGTGTTGGCCGTGACGAACTTCTCCACCTCCTGCTCGGGGTCCTTCTTGCCCATCTTCTGGGCCTCCTCATCTGACAACGACTCCCGCAAGGTGGAGAGCGGGGCCAGCTTCTCCTCGAAGGTCTTCTGCCACTCGGCCACTGCGGAGGGGACCCAGGAGTCCTGAGCGCCGGCCCCCTGGCTTGAACCGCTAGCCCCCCACTGCCCTCCTAGAGCCAGAGGGAACCCAGGAGTCCTGGCTCCCAGCCCCCCTGCTCTCACTCACCAGCCCCCACTCCCGTCCCAGAGCCAGGGAGAGAACCCAGGAGTCCGGGCTCTCAGTCCCCACCCTGCTCTAACCGACCAGCCCCCACTCCCCTCCCAGAGCCGGGCAGAGAACCCAGGAGTCCTGGCTCCCAGCCCCCACTCCCAGCCCCCCCTGCTCTAACCCACCAGCCCCCACTCCCCTCCCTGGTTGGGGGGGAACCCAGGCGTCCAGCAGTACCTTCCCCGTGGCTGACACGGTTGGGGGGCATGGGCCCGCGCACGTGGATGATCCCGCAGCGGTTCGGCATCTCGTCCTCATTGAGATACTCCGAGGTGTTGTAATAATCCACCGAGTGCACGATCCGCAGGTAGAGAAGCAGCTTGTCCAGTACCTGGGGGTACGGGGGGGGGGGGGTGTCAAGTGCGGAGCAGGGCCCGCGCCCCATGGAGGGGACAGGCCCCTGCCCCCGAGCCAGCCAGTCCCCGCCCTGGGGCCGGGTGGGAGCCGGCGCCCGCTAGAGGGGACAGGTCCCTGCCCCATTCCCCACCCCCCCTGAGCCAGCCAGTCCCAGCCCTGGGGCCGGGTGGGAGCCGCCACCCCCTAGAGGGGACAGGCCCCTGCCCCATTCCCCGCCCCCCTGAGCCAGCCAGTCCCTGCCCTGGGGCCGGGTGGGAGCCGGTGCCCCCTAGAGGGGACAGGCCCCTGCCCCATTCCCCGCCCCCCTGAGCCAGCCAGTCCCTGCCCTGGGGCCGGGTGGGAGCCGGCGCCCCCTAGAGGGGACAGGCCCCTGCCCCATTCCCCGCCCCCCTGAGCCAGCCAGTCCCTGCCCTGGGGCCGGGTGGGAGCCGGCGCCCCCTAGAGGGGACAGGCCCCTGCCCCATTCCCCGCCCCCCTGAGCCAGCCAGACCCTGCCCTGCGGCCAAATGGGAGCTGGCGCCCCCTAGAGGGGACATGTCCCTGCCCCATTCCCCACCCCCCCGAGCCAGCCAGTCCCAGCCCTGGGGCCGGGTGGGAGCCGCCACCCCCTAGAGGGGACAGGCCCCTGCCCCATTCCCCGCCCCCCTGAGCCAGCCAGTCCCTGCCCTGGGGCCGGGTGGGAGCCGGTGCCCCCTAGAGGGGACAGGCCCCTGCCCCATTCCCCGCCCCCCTGAGCCAGCCAGACCCTGCCCTGCGGCCAAATGGGAGCTGGCGCCCCCTAGAGGGGACAGGTCCCTGCCCCATTCCCCACCCCCCGAGCCAGCCAGTCCCAGCCCTGGGGCCGGGTGGGAGCCGCCACCCCCTAGAGGGGACAGGCCCCTGCCCCATTCCCCGTCCCCCTCACCTTGATGAGCTTCTCGTCCCTCTCCACGTTGATCTCTGCCGGGTTCCCCTCCTTGGGGGGCTCGTCGGCCGCCTCCCCCGTCTTGCCCAGCAGCTCCTCCTCCTCGGCGCTCACCTCCTCGATCAGGTAGTCCGTGATGTTCTTCAGGATGGGGTTCTGGGAGGGCAGGCTCTGGGGGGCCGGGGGGACACGGGACATGTGAGCGAAGGGGGGACCTCCCAGGAGCTCATGGGGTGCGGCTCCCTCTTTATCCGCCTCCCAGAAGTCTGTGGGGCGTGACCCCCCTCCCCGGATACTGACCGAGACCTGGGGGGCCTCACGGGGCTCCCCCGCCCCCCACAGCTGGGTGCGGTCGTCCAGGGTGTGGATGAGTTTGGCCGCCAGTTTGATGTCGTTGCGGACGATCTGCTTGTGCTGCGTGATGCCGTTGATGTTGCGGACGCGGCGGGTCAGGTCGCGGTTCACGCCGGGGCTCAGCTCGCACTCCCGCAGCTGGGGGGGAGACGCAGTCTGAGCTGAGACGCGGCCTCCTCTGGGGCGGGGCAGCCGGTTACCCAGGGACCCCACGCCCAGCGCTGAGATGCAGCCACCTCTGCGGCGGGGCGGCTGGTTACACAGGGACCCCTCGCCCGGTGCGGAGACGCGCCCACCTCTGGGGCGGGGCGGCCGGTTACACAGGGACCCCTCGCCCGGCGCTGAGATGTGGCCTCCTCTGGGGTGGGGCAGCCGGTTCCCCAGGGACCCCTCGCCCGGCGCTGAGATGCAGCCACCTCTGCGGCGGGGCGGCCGGTTCCCCAGGGACCCCTCGCCCGGCGCTGAGATGCAGCCACCTCTGCGGCGGGGCGGCTGGTTACACAGGGACCCCTCGCCCGGCGCGGAGACGCCCCCACCTCTGGGGCGGGGCAGCCGGTTCCCCAGTGACCCCTCGCCCGGCGCTGAGATGTGCCCACCTCTGGGGCGGGGCGGCCAGTTCCCCAGGGACCCCTCGCCCGGCGCTGAGATGCGCCCACCTCTGGGGCGGGGCGTCTGGTTACACAGGGACCCCTCGCCCGGCGCGGAGACGCACCCCCCAAATCTCCACTCAGGGGCGCAGCTTCCAAAGCCCCCCACCTGCCCCCCCGCGTCGCAGCCCTACCCGGATGTTCTGCAGGCTCCAGCAGATCTCCTTGATGTTCACGCTCCGGTTGAAAGTCACCCAGCCCCTGCGGAAAAACCTGACGCACACGCCCGGAGTTAGCGCCCGGGTACAAGGGACCCCCCCCGCAGCGCCCGCCTCTGCCCGGTTCCCCCCCCAGGCGGATGCCACCTACCTCCTCTCGGGCTGGGGGTCGGACAGGGCCACGCGCATGAAGCCGGGGTACCGCTTGCAGAGCTGGGGGGACAGAGAGATAGGGGGTGTTAGGAAGGGGACTGGATCTATGCTCCCCCCGCTGCCGCCCCCCCCAGAATATCAGCCCCCCCCCCGCTCACCGCCACGATCTCGGCCTGGGAGATGTTGGGGGCGATGTTGCGCATGAACAGGGAGCAGGTCTTGTGGAGGGGGCGGGGTTTGCACTCCAAGCCGTCCTTCTCTTTGGCCTTCGTCGCCGCCGCCTCGTCCTCTTCCTCCTTCGCCTTCTTCTCCTCCTTGGGCTTCTCCTCTGCACCCCGTGCCACAGAGTTAGGGGGGCCAGCCCGTGTCCCGTTCCCTGCACCCCACCCCCGCGAGCCAGCCAGTCCCTGCCCCACACCCCGTTCCCCACCTCCCTGAGCCAGCCAGTCCCTGCCCCACATCCCGATTCGCGCCCCCCTGAGCCAGCCAGTCCCTGCCCCACATCCCGTTCCCCGCCCCCGAGCCAGCCAGTCCCCGCCCCATATCGCATTCCCCCACCCCCCTGAGCCAGCCGGGCCCTGCCCCATATCCAGTTCCTAGCCCCCCTGAGCCAGCCAGGCACCGCCCTGGGGTTGGATGGGAGTCGGCGCCCCCTAGAGGGGCATTCTCTGCCCCCCTGAGCCAGCCAGTCCCCACCCCGGGGAGGAGCCAGCGCCCCCTTGGGGGACAGGCTCCTGCCCCATTCCCCACCCCCGAGGCAGCCAGTTCCCGCTGCAGGGAGGAGCCGGCGCCCCCGAGACGGGACAGGCCCCTGCGTCTCTCACCCTCCTTGCCCTCGGCGCAGCCGCTCTCGGACTCGCTCTCGGACTCGGAGACGCTCCCCTCGTCGTAGCTGTCGTCCCCGCTGCGCTTCCTCTTGCGCTTCTTGCTGGCCTGAAAGGAGAAGGGGGCGCCCGGTGAGCAGGAAAGGGGCGGAGCCTGCAGAAAGGGGGGCGGAGCCTGCAGAAAGGGGGGCGGAGCCTGCAGAAAGGGGGGCGGAGCCTGCAGAAAGGGGGGCGGAGCCTGCAGAAAGGGGGGCGCACAGGGCAGGCAGGGACTGGCATGCAGGGCACAGGACTGAGGATAAATGGGCGGGGCCAGTCAGGAGGGGGAGGAGCAAAGGGGACCGGGATGGGGTGGGGCTTAGGACCCACCTTTTTGGCCTCTTTCTCTGCTTCTTCCTCCTTCTCCGGCTTCTCCTCTTCCTCCTCGGAGGACTTCTTGGCTTTCTCCTCCACCGGCTCGTCGCCGTCAGCCTGGGGAAGCGGGGGGCACCCGTCAGAGACTCTGCACCCCCCCAACAAACCGGCCCTCCGCCCCGAGGGACCCCGCCTGCTTCCTCCCCTCCCCCCAGCTCCTTCGGATAGCACCCATCACCCCAGCGCCTGGGCAAGAGGGCCTGGCGGGGAAACTGAGGCACGGGCGGAGCCGGGATGTGTCGGCTCCCCTGACCTTTTTGCCTTCTTCCTTCTTGTCCTCTTTGTCCGAGCCCTTGCGGTCGGCGTCGGACAGCCGGGCCTCATCCTTCTTCCCCGACTCGGCCTTGTCCTGCCTCTCCTCCTCTTCCTCCTGATCCAGGATCTTCAAGTCGTTCTCCGTGCCTCCCTCCATCTTGATAACAGCTGGAGAAGAAAAAGAAGAAAAAAAAAATTGGTGTGGGTCAGTCTGGGGTCGTCGGCGTGGCTCAGAGGGGACCCCCTGCCCGCCACGGCCAAGTTGCTTCCCAAGAAGAGAAAAGAAACGGTGGATAAAAGAGCTACTACTGCTGCCGCCAGGGGAGGATCTCCCTTCAGCTCCAGCAGTAGAGGTGCCCGTCTTCAGACTCCACGGTCGGGCGTTTTGGATCCCTAGACGGACGGGGTCTTTGGATCCGAACAACGTGGGTTTCAGGGTGCCCCCCCTCCCCAATATCTTCGGAACCAAAGCCCGCCCATTCCAGGCCCCCCTTACCGGCGTCCAGCATCTTGACGATCGCGTTGGCCTTGTCGATATCCAGCTGCAAGCTCTCGAACCAGCCGTTGTCCATGAGGTAGAGGAAGACGCTGAGCCGGTTCTGCAGGGCGCCGTGGGCCTCCTGCTTCCTCTTCCCCGCTTCATCCGGGTGGTACTTGGAGCGAAACCTTCGGGAAGGGCGGGGGAAAAGGCAGACGAGGAAAGATCAGAACGGGGTGCAGTGGAGGGAAGACGCCTCTAAAGGAGCTGCACATGCAGGTTGCATGGGAAAAAATTCGGGGCGGGGAGGACGGGGGGAAGCAGGGACAAGCCCCGGCCCCGGATCTTATTTATTGACGATTCGCGCCGGACACTGGTGAGGAAAAAATGAGATTTCACCACATCGGGGTTTTTTTGTAGCTACGCTCTAAGTTCGCTCCCAGGCACGTTTGATGGCCAAGTGCCTGGCAGATGACGTTCAAATTGGTTCCTCGCTCAGACTGCAAGCAAGCCGAGAGCGGGTCGGGGGGGGAGGGGGGCGTAGATTGAGGGTTCGGATGCCTGGGTTTGCTCCCCAGCTCTGGGAGGGGAGCTGGGACTCCTGGGTTCTCCCCCTGCTGTTTAGATGGGGAGCTCTGTGTTAACGATACCGAATCCCGGTTGGGATTGATTACCCATCGCTCTGCGGGGCAGAACGGGAGGCCAGATCCCCGCTGGAAGCCCTGGGACCTGGAACCTGTTCTTCGCTCCACTTCTAATCTCACGCCAATCGCTTGCCCTAGCCTTTGGCTAGCTGGAGGACATGGTCTTTGGGCCAGTGAATCTAGGTGACCCCTGGCTGGTCCCGAACACTTCCCACCTGTAGATTCAGTGTCCGGTCCAAACCGGGGGCTCAGATCTCGGTCGGGGGGAAGCTCTAAGGCCAACTGTAACACCGGAGTTTTACCACAATTTAGGTGCCTAACTCCCCTGGGTCTCCATGGGAATCAAGACGCCTAAATTCCTTGAAAGAAACCAAGATTCAGGGCCGGAATGTAAGCGCTGGCTTGTTTTCGCGCTGGTTTTCAAAGGGCAGGGGGGAATCAAGACCCCCCGTTCCCACCTCGGGGGAGCCCATTGTTTTCTCGTACTGTATTTGTTTTTTGTCTTTTTTTTAAAGAGTTGAGGTCCGATCGAATAAGACAGAACGTGTGTCATACATACACTCAGGATCAACTCCAGCTTTTTCCGATGGGAGCCTGAGAGATTCCTTCGGTGGGTTTTTAACCACTGGGCGCTTTGTTTTGGCTACGGAGTGACGGGCACTCGCTCTCTCTCGCCGGGCGGTTTAGTTAACCGAAAACAAAACAAAAAAATCCCGGGTCGGGTGGGTTTGTGTTTTTTTTCCGCAGCTCTGGCTGTCTGATTCCTGACCATTGTACATTCAGCTAGGCACTGCATTGTGCTCAGTGCTCGGCCCTGGCTATCTAGCTAAAAAAAGAAAAAAATCACGGGTGAGAGAGAGGAGCCAGAAGAAAAAACCAAAAAAAAAAAAATCAAGAGAGATTTAGATTCTCCAGGCTGACGGCAAAAGTGACTTCTGATTTTGAATTCTCTTGATTCTGGCACTTGGGAGGAGGGGAGAAAAGGGTCAGTTAACAGTTATCAGCCACACACACACCCAAAAAAAAAAAAAAAGAAAGAAATTACGAGACGCCTGTAGGCTAGTGTCCAAGAACCACACGCAGAAGTAGCCACACAGACAACGCTCCTACATTCACTGCGGGGGGCGTCGGCACACCCAATTTGTCGGCAGGGGAAACTGAGGCATGGTGCATTATGCCCTCGCTCTAGGAGGGGAGTGGGGGCTGGTGGGTTAGAGCAGGGGGGCTGGGAGGTGGTGTTGTCTAGTGGCAAGGATTTAGGATGCCTGGGATCTATACCCAGCTCAGATACGTGGTTGTGGGCAAATCATGTCTCGTCCTGCCTCAGTTTCCCCTCCTGCCCTGTTGCCTGTCTGGACTGGAAACTCTGGGACAGGGACTCTTGCTTGCTGGTGTCTGGCACAAGCCCCTCCCCTCCCCCCCAATCTCAGTGGGGCCTGGTCATTGGTCATTCTCTGATGCGGCCAGCACAATGGGACCCCCAATCTCCTTGCTCTGGGGCTTCTAGCCACTACTGTAACATGTCCAACAAACCACGCCTGTTTTACAGAGAGGGAAACCGAGGCAGGGGGAGCCACTCCTCAGAATCGGGAGGGCTGGCTCCGACTCCCATATTCTCTCAGCGCTTGCCCGCTCTGGGCCGATCCCAATCAGAACCCCGGCTCGCGAGCCCGCAACGCCAACGGCCCTTCAGGCGCGTGCAGGGCCAGGGAGATGGGGGCCAGGATCAGCTAACAGGGAGCATCCGGGCTGGGGAGACGGGGTGGGGGGCGTCTCTTCGCTCAAATGAACGAGGCGGTCTGCAAACAGCCGGGTTTTGAGGCATCAAAACTGAACAAAAAGGGCTTAAAATGACCCCCCCCCCCGCCCTTTTCCATGGGGAAACCACAGGAGAGATCGGACCCCACAGACCTCTCGGGAACTGGCGCGGTCCCAGAGCTGGGATCGGGGAAATAGCTAAGAAGCTGGTGACAGAAGAGGCAAGGAAGGCTGACGTGGGGCCAGCTGCCCGGGGTTAGCCACACCCAGTTGGCCTTCGGTCTACGGCAGGGATCGGAACCACCAGGCCATTCGTGGCAACCCCCCGCCCCGGCCTGAGATCAGAACCGCTGGCCTGTGCATGGCAGCCTTCCCAGCTCCCCTCCACTGGATCAGAACCGCCTGGCAGACTCCCCCAACCCCGTCCAACCGGATCAGACCCCCCCCCCCCCCCACCTCCTTGCGGCGTTGGGTCGGAACTGTGAATTTCAACCTCCTGCCCGCGCCCCAAAACTCCGGCCCCGCTGGGTCAGTCTGGTTCTGTCTCCGGCCCGGATCTCGCACACGCACGCACACGCACGGGAAGCCAGGGCCGTGCCCTGAGGCGGACGTACCACTCCTCGTCCTTGTGCGCCAAGAAGAAGTCCTGCATCTGCTGGCGCCGGAAATCCAGTTTGTAGTCGTTGTAGCGCTTGACGGCCTCCGTCTCGTCCACCGAGTCGTCCAGGGACAGCAGGAATTCCTTGAAACTCTTCATGACGGGCGGGGCAATGCCCACGTCCACCTCCGCAATGTTGCCTAGTCTGCTTGGGGTGGGGTGGGGGGGCGAGACCGTCAGTGTGCGCAGGGGAAGGCCGAGGTGGGGGAGGCAGGTTGGGAGGAGCAGGAAGTGGGCGATTTACCTGGCTTGGATGGGCAGGAGATGGTGCTGCTGCATCACATGCATATCGGGGTGCGCCCAGGGCTGGGGGGGCCCGTAGGTGGGGCCGGCGGTCGCCCCGCTGTACGGCATCTCGTACCCGCTGTGGTAAGGGTCGGCGCTGTGCTCATCCCTGTGGGGGGATAGGTGAAGGGTCAAAGTCACTTTGGGCGAGGCTGGGGTCTGCTAGAAAGCTCCAGGGTGTAACCAGTTAGTTCATTTTACTGTTCATTTATGGGGTGATGTCGTGATTCACTAGCACGTCACGTACAATCATCATATGTTGACTACGGTTAAGTTGCAGGATTTCAGACGAATAAGACTGATTAGTAATTGGAAGGGATAGGACGGAGGTTGATAAAATCGTGACCGACGTGGAGAAAGCAAACAAGGACGGGTTATTTACTCCTTCTCCTAACACACGAACTAGGGGTCACCCAATGAAATGAAGAAGCAGCAGGTTGAAAACAAACAGAAGGATGTATTTCTTCACACAATGCACAGTCAACCTGTGGAACTCCTCGCCAGAGGATGTTGCTGTGACGAACTGGGGCTGTTCTTAATGTGGCCTTTGAATGCTGAGTGGGGAGTGTTGGCTGGAAAGGCAGAGGAGTATGGCTAGGATGGTCTGCATGGGGGGATGGGAGACTGGCCTTGAGGAAGAATACCTGAGCATGTAACATGAAAACCCAGGAAGGGGTTAGAGGCCAGGTGACACCTTTGCCTGGGAAACTGAACAAAGGCTGGGGAGAGAGTTTCAGGAGCTGGCTGGTAATGGAGGGAGCCCAGATAGGGCTCTGCCCCCCCCCCCCCCAAATGGGGCTGTGGTGCCCCTGGGACCCCAAGATGCACCTAACTGGGGTGGGAGGGGTCCTGTTGGCTGTGCCTGCAAGACCTGACTTGGACTGTGTTCCTGTTGTCTGAATAAACCTTCTGCTTTACTGGCTGGCTGAGAGTCATGGTGAATCGCAGGAATCCGGGGGTGCAGGGTCTTGTGTCCCCCCACACTCCGTGACAGTTGCGAAGGCCAAAGACTATAACGGGGTTCACAAAAGAACTAGAGAAGTTCATGGAGGACGGGTCCATCAGTGGCTATTAGCCAGGCTGGGCAGGGATGGGGTCCCAGGCCTCTGTTTGCCAGGAACTGGGCATGGGCGACAGGGGATGGGTCGCTGGATGATTTCCTGTTCATCTGGGGCACCTGGCATTGGATACTGGCCTAGATGGACCTTTGGTCTGGCCGAGTACGGCTGTTCTTATGTTGGTTAATTATCTATTACGTATCTAAGTAAATAGGGCTGAAACGCAAGGCCTGTCAGATTTTAGCTTAGTCATACTAGGCCTTAGAGTTAAGAAATACTTGGCATAAGTCAGTGGTTCTCAACCAGTGTATGCATACCCCAAGGGGGTACGTAGAGGTCTCCCGGGGGTACATCCACAAGGGTCGGAAACCTGCGGCAAGCGTGCCAAAGGCGGCATGGGGGCTGATTTTTAGTGGCACGCTGCTGCCAGCCGGGGTCCTGGCCGCCAGCCCTGCTCAGCCCGCTGCCGGCCTGGATGGATGGTACCCGGGCCGGCAGTGGGCTGAGCGGGGCCGGAGGCCGGGACCGCGCCTGGCAGGGGCTAACCGGTCTGGGGTTCCATCTGTCGCACACGCTGCCAGTCTGGCACGCGACACCTTCAATCAACGAAGATTTGGCAACGCCACTTCTCAAAGGCTGCCGACCCCTGCTCTAGAGATTTGCCGTGTGTTACAACAGGCTACAGAAAAAGCACTAGCAAAGCCAGGACAAACTGAAATTTCCTACAGACACGGACTTGTTTCTACCGCTCCATACAGTAAGTCCAGTCTTTATAGTCCAATGGATTAGATGGTAACAATGAGAACGTCAGCAGCTTTTCAGTACTAGTGTGGCGGGGACGCTTCTGTGGTTTTATGTCGGATTTTGTAAGCATGTCATTTTAAAGTGAGGTGTAACTTGGGGGTACACAAGAGAAATCAGACTCCTGAAAGGGGGATGATAGTCTGGAAAGGTTGCGAGCCACAGATATAAGTGACCAACGAATGACCCTATGCCACAAGATTACAGGGAAAAGATGTACACCTCTACTCCGATATAACGCAGTCCTTGGGAGCCAAAAAAATCTTACCGCGTTATAGGTGAAACCGCGTTATATCGAACTTGCTTTGATCTGCTGGAGCGCGCAGCCCCCCCTCTGGAGTGCTGCTTTACCGCGTTATATCGGGGTAGAGGTGTACTGTGAAAAATTGACCGTCAGGTTAATTTTGGATTACAAGATGCCCATTTTTTCCCTAACGCCTGCCCTGACCAATGTGTGTAAATGCTAATGAGACTCAAAGAAACCATAACCCTATGAAAAATGGGGTATCCCAATATTATTGGGGGACAATACAAAGAAGGAAAAAATGTCAAAGCTTTCACATGCAGACGGTAGGTGCAGTGAGAATCACAAGATAAAAGAAGCCAGCCAGATTGGACAAAGCAATCATGAGCGACTTCGGTGTCATATCATCAAAAACCCGGCCAACGACAGTTTTTGACTTCGAACGGGCACGTTCGGGGAGATGAAAGGAACTAGTCGAAGAAGTCGGCTGGGCTGAAAGAGCGCCAGGAGGCTCAGAACGCAAAAGCAATCTGAAACAAGGGGGGAAAACGTGTCAGGAAAGGCTCCAGGCCCGGCTCGATGAATAACGACCTCCGAGAAGTGAGGAGTCAGCAGAGAGCAGGGGATGACCAGCAAAGAAAGCGGTTAGGACTGAAGCGAGAATGGCTAAAAGTCCAGCTGGATAATAGTTGGTTTTTAACCATTCCTCCCCAATTTGTATCATTTAACATTTTTCACAGTTGCGCAAAATTACGAGTTTTAAGCATTTTAAGCTTTATCCATTTAAATTTTCACAGTGGCAGGAAACGACGGGCTGAGATTCGAAAAGCGGAAGCTTGATCATTGTTAAAACTAGGGCTGCCGATTAATCGCAGTTAACTCAAAAAAATTAATAGCGGTTAATCGCATGGTTAAACGAGAGAATCCCAACTGAAATGCATGAAATATTTTCAGATGTTTTTCTATATTTTCAAACACAATGATTTCTATTACAACACAGAATACAAAGTGTACAGTGCTCACTTGATATGATTATTTTGATTACAAATATTTGCACTGTAAAAATGATAAACAAAAGAACTAGTTTTTTTCTCTTCACCTCATACAAGTATTGTCGTGCAATCTCTTTGTCATGAAAGCGCAACTTACAAATGTAGATTTTCTTTGTTTGTTACATAACTGCACTCAAACAAAACAACCTCAAACTTTAGAGCCTGCAAATCCACTCAGTCCTACTTCTTGTTCAGCCAATCGCTGAGACAAACTCCTCGGGGGAGAATTGTATGTTAAATTGGAGAAGATGGGAATCAATATGAAAATTGAAAGGTGGATAAGGAACTGGTTAAAGAAGAGACTACGATGGGTCATACGGAAAGGTGAACTGTCAGACTGGAGGGAGGTTACTAGTGGAGTTCTTCAGTGATCGGTTTTGGGACCAATCTTATTTAATCTTTTTATTACTGATCTTGGCAGAAAAAGTGGGAGTGTGCTGATAAAGTTTGCGGATGACACAAAGCTGGGAGGTATTGCCAATACAGAGAAGGATCAGGATATCCTACAGGAAGATATGGATGACCTTGTAAACTGGAGTAACAGTAATAGGATGAAATTTAATAATGAAAAGTGCAAGGTCATGCATTTAGGGATTAATAACAAGAACTATTGTTATAAACTGGGGAGGCATCAGTTGGAAGTAACAGAGGAGCAGAAGGACCTCGGAGTATTGGTTGATCACAGGATGACTATGAGCTGCCAATGTGATATGGCCCTGAAAAAAGCTAATGGGATCTTGGGATGCATCAGGTGAGGTATTTCCAGTAGAGATCAGGAGGTGTTAGTACCGTTATACAAGGCACTGGTGAGACCTCATCTGGAACACTGGGTGCAGTTCTGGTCTCCCATGTTTAGGAAGGATGAATTCAAACTGGAACGGGTACAGAGAAGGGCCACTAGGATGATCCGAGGAATGGAAAACCCGTCTTATGAAAGGAGACTCAAAGAGCTTGGCTTGCTTGGCCGAACCAAGAGAAGGCTGAGGGGAGATCTGATTGCTCGCGCTCTCTCTCTCTTATCTATATCTATATCTATATCTATATCTATCTATCTCAGAGGGATAAATACCAGGGAGGGAGAGGAATTATTTAAGCTCAGTACCAACGTGGACACAAGAACAAATGGATATAAACTGGCCATCAGGAAGTTTAGACTTGAAATGAGACGAAGGTTTCTGACCATCCGAGGAGTGAAGTTCTGGAACAGCCTCCCAAGGGGAGCAGTGGGGCGAAAAGATTGGCAGAGGCCCTGGGGGGTTTTGCCTTCCTCTGCAGCGTGGGGCACGGGTCACTTGCTGGAGGATTCTCTGCACCTTGAAGTCTTTAAACCACGATTTGAGGACTTTAATGGCTCAGACACAGGTTAGGGGTTTGATACAGGAGTGGGTGGGTGAGATTCTGTGGCCTGCGTTGTGCAGGAGGTTAGACTAGATGATCATAATGGTACCTTCTGACCTTAAAGTCTCTGAGTCTTCAGCTCTGTTTTCCCCACATTCTGCCATATATTTCATGTTCTAGCCGTCTCGGATGATGACCCAGCACGTTGTTTGATTTACAAACACTTTCCCAGCAGATCTGACAAAACGCAACGAAGGTACTGATGTGAGATTTCTAAAAATAGCTACAGCACTCGACCCAAGATTTAAGAATCGGAAGTGCCGTCCAAAATCTGAGAGGGACGACATGTGGAGCGTGCTTTCAGAAGTGTTAAAAGAGCAACAGTCAGATGCAGAAACTACAGAACCCGAACCACCAAAAAAGAAAATTAACCCTCTGCTGGTGGCATCTGACTCAGATGATGAAAATGAACATGCATCAGTCCGCTCTGCTTTGGATTGTTATTGAGCAGAACCCGTCATCAGCATGGACGCATGTCCTCCAGAATGGTGGTTGAAGCATGACGGGACATATGAATCTTTAGTGCATCTAGCAGGTAAATACCTTGGGACGCCAGCTACAACAGTGCCGTGCGAACGCCTGTTCTCACTCTCAGGTGACATTGTAAACAAGACGTGGGCAGCATTATCTCCTGCAAATTGTAACCAAACGTGTTTGTCTGAGCGATTGGCTGAAGTAGGACTTGCAGGCTCCAAAGTTTTACATTGTTTTATTTTTCACTGCAATTTTTTGTACATAATTCTAGATGTGTAAGTTCAGCTTTCATGATAAAGAGATTGCACTACAGTACTTGTATGAGGTGAATTGAAAAATACTATTTCTTTTGTTTTTTTAAAGTGCAAATACTCGTAATGAAAAATAAATATAAAGTGAGCACTGTACACTTTGTGTTGTAATTGAAATCAATATATTTGAAAATGGAGAAAACATCCAAAAATATTTAAATAAATGGTATTCCACATTATTAACAACGCGATTAATTGCACGGTTAATTTTTTTTAATTGCTTGACAGCCCTAGTTAAAACACAAATCATCAACGCTGTGTGACCAAATATACAAACTAAACATCCTTACATCCAACTGACTAGTTTCCAAGTAGTGTTTTTCTTCCTTTGCCTAGCTGTAAATTGCGATTATCATAAGCGATGGAAATGTTTTTTCATCCCTCTCCGTGAAATGGACGCATGCAGATGAAAATCTAATCTTTCTGAGCCTGAAAGAGGGCATGACGGCAGTACGGCTGATGGAAAAGTGTGTCTAGAAAGGGAAGTCGCCCTCTCGGAGGTGGAAGAAAAACGTAAGAGTTTAACGCGCTCAAATCAGGGAGGAGCGGATAGTTTCCAGCCCAGAATTCTGAAAGAACTGGCATGTGAGATGGTTAGTAGCAAAGATTTTTAATAAATTTATCTATTCAAGGATAGTACTGCATTAATGGCTAATGTTGTACCTACATTTAACAATGGATATGAGTCAACAATGCGCCCTTGTTGCCAAGAAGGCTAAAGGCATTTTGGGCTGTATAAGTAGGGGCATTACCAGCAGATCGAGGGACGTGATCGTTCCCCTCTATTCGACATTGGTGAGGCCTCATCTGGAGTACTGTGTCCAGTTTTGGGCCCCACACTACAAGGAGGATGTGAATAAACTGGAAAGAGTCCAGTGGAGGGCAACAAAAATGATTAGGGGGCTGGGGCACATGACTTATGAGGGGAGGCTGAGGGAATTGGGATTGTTTAGTCTGCAGAAGAGAAGAGTGAGCAGGGATTTGATAGCTGCTTTCAACTACTCCAAAGAGGATGGATCTAGACTGTTCTCAGTGGTGGCAGATGACAGAACAAGGAGCAATGGTCTCAAGTTGCAGTGGGGGAGGTTTAGGTTGGATATTAGGAAAAACTTTTTCACTAGGAGGGTGGTGAAGCACTGGAATGGGTTACCTAGGGAGGTGGTGGAATCTCCATCCTTAGAGGTTTTTAAGGCCCGGCTTGACAAAGCCCTGGCTGGGATGATTTAGTTGGGGTTGGTCCTGCTTTGAGCAGGGGGTTGGACTAGATACCTCCTGAGGGCCTTCCAACCCTAAACTTCTATTATTCTAATGGGAGGGGGGTGATCTTTTTATTCTAACTTCCCTAATATGCAAGACTTTAGAACAAACTGGGAAGGAAAGAATTGAGAGAGAGAAACAGCAAAGGGGATATAACGCTGCACAGGTTTACAAAAGGTCGATCATCCGGCTTTCTCCCTTTGAGAAAAGGGCAGGGAAATAGATCAGTGTACTTGGATGTAAGCATCTGCTACGGTGCCACACGAGTTAAATCAGGGAAGGTGGGGATTAGTGCAAGAACTGGAAAGCAGACAAGGAACCGGCGGAAGGGGAGAAGGCAACGGGTTGTGTGGCAAGGGGAATTATCGGACTGGAGGGGAGGCTACTCACAAGAGTTCTTCAAGGATTGGTCTCGGGACAGAGCTTATTCAGAAGTTTTGTAAAGGAGCTCAGCAAAAGAAGTAGGAGGGTACTCATGAAATCTGGATCAGCACACAGGAAGAACTAGAAGGCGGGAGTGACAGAAATGGGCTGAAATTCAATAGTCCATAACAACAATTTCTGCTACAACCTGGGGCCTTGTCAGCCGGAAACAGCCGAGGTGGGGAGCAACCTGGGCGCACGGGCAATGAGCCACCAACACGCCAAGACCAGGGAAATGGCAAAAATGCGATCTAGGCTGCATCGGGCCAGGTACTGCCAGGAGACCCAGCGAGAGAAATAGTCACGCCGTTGTAGAAGGCAGAGGGAAGCCCCCGTTTGGAATACCGGCCGCAAATCTGGACCCCCAAAGTTCAAAAAAGACACATTCGAACGTGAATATTTGCAGAGAAGAGCCCCTAGGACGATGAGGGTGACGGAGGGGATACTGGATGAATCTGACTCGTTTAGGTTCACAAACTGAACGGGAGCTGCTTGCTTTCTAGAAATACATTACGACAGGTGAAGAGCTATTGGCGCAAAAGGCCAGCGTTGGATAAACTGTCTGGGAACAAATTCAGGTGGGAAATACAAAGGTTTCTAACCGTCAGAGGGGTGCGGTTCTGGCTCTGCCTCCCAATGCGAGTTGTGGGGGCAACCAGCTACGGGAGTTTTCAGAGAGTGCACAAACTTATCACCGGGCTGCTGGTGTTAGTGGGGGGCCGGACTTGGCAGCAGTGGGGGTCCCTTTATGTTCCTAACACTCATGCTTCAGGGCTGCAGCCAGCCAGTGTCTGAGGTCAGGAAGGTTTTTTTTTGTTTTGTTTTGGTTTTTTAAATAAAACCTCAATATATTCAGGGAGGTTATTTTTAAATTTCCTTCTTCTGAAGCATCAGGGATTTCCTTCTCTCGGGAGCTTGGCTGGCTGGTTCTTGTTCACACGCTCAGGGTCTAACGGACCACCTTCCTCTGCAGCATGGGGCACAGGATTATCTGGGTCTCTCTCCTTTACTAGTCTCCCTCCGGCAGGTGACCCCGCCTGCTCTCTGCCTGGGGCACGTAACAGTCTAGCTTCCTATGGGGTGTGGGTGGCACGTGCACCTGATGGGTCAGACCAGCCTCGACCGCCACAGGCCGGCCCAGCAGGGGGTCGCTCACTCACCAGTCCCGGCGCATGCGTTTCTGGGGCGGGCTGAGCTCGTGCCGGGGGGGAGAGAAACGCTCCCGGCGGTTGCGGTCATAGTCCCGGTACTCGCCCCGGCTCCGGCGCTCCCGGCCGCGGTCCCATTCCCTGCGGGGGGCAGACGGGCAAATCACACCTTGATGTATCCTTCCGCCAGGGGACAGCTGCACCCCCCCCCCCGATATATCCCTCCGCCAGGGGACAGCTGTACCCCGCCCCCCGATATATCCCCCCGCCAGGGGACAGCTGCACACACCCCCCCCGATATATCCCTCCGCCAGGGGACAGCTGCACCCCCCCCGATATATCCCTCCGCCAGGGGACAGCTGTACCCCGCCCCCCCGATATATCCCCCCGCCAGGGGACAGCTGCACACCCCCCCCCCGATATATCCCCCCGCCAGGGGACAGCTGCACACCCCCCCCCCGATATATCCCTCCGCCAGGGGACAGCTGCACCCCCCCCGCTATATCCCCCCGCCAGGGGACAGCCGCCCTCCGCTATATCCCCCCCCAGGGGACAGGCGCGCCCCGCCCCCGATATATCCCCCCGCCAGGGGACAGCTGCGCCCCGCCCCCCCGCTATATCCCCCCGCCAGGGGACAGCCACCTCCGCCCCCCCGCTATATCCCCCCCCAGGGGACAGCCGCCCTCCGCCCCCCCCGCTATATCCCCCCCCCCAGGGGACAGCTGCGCCCCGCCCCCCCCGCTATATCCCCCCGCCAGGGGACAGCTGCCCTCCGCCCCCCCCGCTATATCCCCCCGCCAGGGGACAGCTGCGCCCCCCCCGCTATATCCCCCCGCCAGGGGACAGCTGCGCCCCGCCCCCCGATATATCCCCCCCCCCCGGGGACAGCTGCGCCCCGCCCCCCCCGATATATCCCCCCCCCGGGGACAGCTGCGCCCCGCCCCCCCCGCTATATCCCCCGCCAGGGGACAGCCGCCCTCCGCCCCCCACGCTATATTCCCCCCCGGGGACAGCCGCGCCCCACCCCCCCGCTATATCCCCCTCCCCCCGGGGACAGCTGCGCCCCGCCCCCCCCCGATATATCCCCCCGCCAGGGGACAGCTGCGCCCACCCCCCCGCTATATCCCCTCCCCCGGGGACAGCTGCGCCCCACCCCCCCGCTATATCCCCCCCCCCGGGGACAGCTGCGCCCCCCCCCGCTATATCCCCCCGCCAGGGGACAGCTGCGCCCCGCCCCCCCGATATATCCCCCCCCCGGGGACAGCTGCGCCCCGCCCCCCCCCGATATATCCCCCCCCCGGGGACAGCTGCGCCCCCGCCCCCCCTGCTATATCCCCTCCCCCGGGACAGCTGCGCCCCCCCCCCCCCGCTATATCCCCCCGCCAGGGGACAGCTGCGCCCCGCCCCCCCCGCTATATCCCCCCGCCAGGGGACAGCTGCGCCCCGCCCCCCCGATATATCCCTCCGCCAGGGGACAGCTGTGCCCCGCCCCCCCCCGATATATCCCTCCCCCAGGGGACAGCTGCGCCCCGCCCCCCCCCGATATATCCCCCCGCCAGGGGACAGCTGCGCCCCGCCCCCCCCGCTATATCCCCCCGCCAGGGGACAGCTGCGCCCCGCCCCCCCGCTATATCCCCCCGCCAGGGGACAGCTGCGCCCCGCCCCCCCGCTATATCCCCCCGCCAGGGGACAGCTGCGCCCCGCCCCCCCCGCTATATCCCCCCGCCAGGGGACAGCTGCGCCCCGCCCCCCCCGCTATATCCCCCCCGCCAGGGGACAGCTGCGCCCCGCCCCCCCCGCTATATCCCCCCGCCAGGGGACAGCTGCGCCCCGCCCCCCCCGCTATATCCCCCCCCCCAGGGACAGCTGCGCCCCGCCCCCCCCGCTATATCCCCCCGCCAGGGGACAGCTGCGCCCCGCCCCCCCGCTATATCCCCCGCCAGGGGACAGCTGCGCCCCGCCCCCCCCGCTATATCCCCCCCCCAGGGACAGCTGCGCCCCGCCCCCCCCGCTATATCCCCCCGCCAGGGGACAGCTGCGCCCCGCCCCCCCGATATATCCCCCCGCCAGGGGACAGCTGCGCCCCGCCCCCCCCGCTATATCCCCCCGCCAGGGGACAGCCACCTCCGCCCCCCCCGCTATATCCCCCCGCCAGGGGACAGCCACCTCCGCCCCCCCGCTATATCCCCCCCCCCAGGGGACAGCTGCGCCCCGCCCCCCCCGCTATATCCCCCCCCAGGGGACAGCTGCGCCCCGCCCCCCCGCTATATCCCCCCGCCAGGGGACAGCTGCCCTCCGCCCCCCCCGCTATATCCCCCCGCCAGGGGACAGCTGCGCCCCCCCCGCTATATCCCCCCGCCAGGGGACAGCTGCGCCCCGCCCCCCCGATATATCCCCCCCCCCCCGGGGACAGCTGCGCCCCGCCCCCCCCGATATATCCCCCCCCCGGGGACAGCTGCGCCCCGCCCCCCCCGCTATATCCCCCCGCCAGGGGACAGCCGCCCTCCGCCCCCCACGCTATATTCCCCCCCGGGGACAGCCGCGCCCCACCCCCCCGCTATATCCCCTCCCCCGGGGACAGCTGCGCCCCGCCCCCCCCCGATATATCCCCCCGCCAGGGGACAGCTGCGCCCCACCCCCCCGCTATATCCCCTCCCCCGGGGACAGCTGCGCCCCACCCCCCCCGCTATATCCCCCCCCCGGGGACAGCTGCGCCCCCCCCCGCTATATCCCCCCGCCAGGGGACAGCTGCGCCCCGCCCCCCCGATATATCCCCCCCCCGGGGACAGCTGCGCCCCGCCCCCCCCGATATATCCCCCCCCCGGGGACAGCTGCGCCCCGCCCCCCCTGCTATATCCCCTCCCCCGGGGACAGCTGCGCCCCCCCCCCGCTATATCCCCCCGCCAGGGGACAGCTGCGCCCCGCCCCCCCGCTATATCCCCCCGCCAGGGGACAGCTGCGCCCCGCCCCCCCGATATATCCCTCCGCCAGGGGACAGCTGTGCCCCCGCCCCCCCCCGATATATCCCTCCCCCAGGGGACAGCTGCGCCCCGCCCCCCCCGCTATATCCCCCCGCCAGGGGACAGCTGCGCCCCCGCCCCCCCCGCTATATCCCCCCGCCAGGGGACAGCTGCGCCCCGCCCCCCCCGCTATATCCCCCCGCCAGGGGACAGCTGCGCCCCGCCCCCCCGCTATATCCCCCCGCCAGGGGACAGCTGCGCCCCGCCCCCCCCGCTATATCCCCCCGCCAGGGGACAGCTGCGCCCCGCCCCCCCGCTATATCCCCCCGCCAGGGGACAGCTGCGCCCCGCCCCCCCCGCTATATCCCCCCGCCAGGGGACAGCTGCGCCCCGCCCCCCCCCGCTATATCCCCCCCCAGGGGACAGCTGCGCCCCGCCCCCCCCGTATATCCCCCCGCCAGGGGACAGCTGCGCCCCGCCCCCCCGCTATATCCCCCCGCCAGGGGACAGCTGCGCCCCGCCCCCCCCCGCTATATCCCCCCCCCAGGGGACAGCTGCGCCCCGCCCCCCCCGCTATATCCCCCCGCCAGGGGACAGCTGCGCCCCGCCCCCCCGATATATCCCCCCGCCAGGGGACAGCTGCGCCCCGCCCCCCCCGCTATATCCCCCCGCCAGGGACAGCTGCGCCCCGCCCCCCCCGCTATATCCCCCCGCCAGGGGACAGCCGCCCTCTGCCCCCCCGCTATATCCCCCCCAGGGGACAGCCGCCCTCTGCCCCCCCGCTATATCCCCCCGCCAGGGGACAGCTGCGCCCCGCCCCCCCGCTATATCCCCCCGCCAGGGGACAGCTGCGCCCCGCCCCCCCGCTATATCCCCCCGCCAGGGGACAGCTGCGCCCCGCCCCCCCCGATATATCCCCCCGCCAGGGGACAGCTTCGCCCCGCCCCCCCGATATATCCCCCCCCCCGGGGACAGCTGCGCCCCGCCCCCCCGATATATCCCCCCGCCAGGGGACAGCCGCCCTCTGCCCCCCCGCTATATCCCCCCCCAGGGGACAGCTGCGCCCCGCCCCCCCGATATATCCCCCCGCCAGGGGACAGCTGCGCCCCGCCCCCCGATATATCCCCCCCGGGACAGCTGCGCCCCGCCCCCCGATATATCCCCCCGCCAGGGGACAGCTGCGCCCCGCCCCCCCGATATATCCCCCCGCCAGGGGACAGCTGCGCCCCGCCCCCCCGCTATATCCCCCCGCCAGGGGACAGCTGCGCCCCGCCCCCCCCGCTATATCCCCCCCCCAGGGGACAGCTGCGCCCCGCCCCCCCCGCTATATCCCCCCGCCAGGGGACAGCTGCGCCCCGCCCCCCCGATATATCCCCCCCGGGACAGCTGCGCCCCGCCCCCCCCGCTATATCCCCCCGCCAGGGGACAGCTGCGCCCCGCCCCCCCCGATATATCCCCCCCGGGACAGCTGCGCCCCGCCCCCCCCGCTATATCCCCCCGCCAGGGGACAGCTGCGCCCCGCCCCCCCCGCTATATCCCCCCGCCAGGGGACAGCTGCGCCCCGCCCCCCCGCTATATCCCCCCGCCAGGGGACAGCTGCGCCCCGCCCCACCGCTATATCCCCCCGCCAGGGGACAGCTGCGCCCCGCCCCCCCCGATATATCCCCCCGCCAGGGGACAGCTTCGCCCCGCCCCCCCCGATATATCCCCCCCCCCGGGGACAGCTGCGCCCCGCCCCCCCCGATATATCCCCCCGCCAGGGGACAGCTGCGCCCCGCCCCCCCCGCTATATCCCCTCCCCCGGGGACAGCTGCGCCCCACCCCCCCCGCTATATCCCCCCCCCCGGGGACAGCTGCGCCCCGCCCCCCCCGATATATCCCCCCGCCAGGGGACAGCCGCCCTCTGCCCCCCCGCTATATCCCCCCCCAGGGGACAGCTGCGCCCCGCCCCCCCGATATATCCCCCCGCCAGGGGACAGCTGCGCCCGCCCCCCCGATATATCCCCCCGCCAGGGGACAGCTGCGCCCCGCCCCCCCGCTATATCCCCCCGCCAGGGACAGCTGCGCCCCGCCCCCCCCCGCTATATCCCCCCCCCAGGGGACAGCTGCGCCCCGCCCCCCCCGCTATATCCCCCCGCCAGGGGACAGCTGCGCCCCGCCCCCCCGATATATCCCCCCCGGGACAGCTGCGCCCCGCCCCCCCCGCTATATCCGCCCGCCAGGGGACAGCTGCGCCCCGCCCCCCCCGATATATCCCCCCGCCAGGGGACAGCTGCGCCCCGCCCCCCCCGCTATATCCCCCCGCCAGGGGACAGCTGCGCCCCGCCCCCCCGCTATATCCCCCCGCCAGGGGACAGCTGCGCCCCGCCCCCCCCGATATATCCCCCCGCCAGGGGACAGCTTTGCCCCGCCCCCCCCGATATATCCCCCCCCCCGGGGACAGCTGCGCCCCGCCCCCCCCGATATATCCCCCCGCCAGGGGACAGCTGCGCCCCGCCCCCCCCGCTATATCCCCTCCCCCGGGGACAGCTGCGCCCCACCCCCCCCGCTATATCCCCCCCCCCGGGGACAGCTGCGCCCCGCCCCCCCCGATATATCCCCCGCCAGGGGACAGCTGCGCCCCGCCCCCCCCGATATATCCCCCCGCCAGGGGACAGCCGCCCTCCGCCCCCCACGCTATATCCCCCCCCGGGGACAGCCGCGCCCCGCCCCCCCCGATATATCCCCCCGCCAGGGGACAGCTGCGCCCGCCCCCCCCGCTATATCCCCCCCCCCGGGGACAGCTGCGCCCCGCCCCCCCCGATATATCCCCCCGCCAGGGGACAGCTGCGCCCCGCCCCCCCGCTATATCCCCTCCCCCGGGGACAGCTGCGCCCCACCCCCCCCGCTATATCCCCCCCCCCCGGGGACAGCTGCGCCCCGCCCCCCCCGCTATATCCCCCCGCCAGGGGACAGCTGCGCCCCGCCCCCCCGATATATCCCCCCCCCCGGGGACAGCTGCGCCCCGCCCCCCCGCTATATCCCCCCGCCAGGGGACAGCCGCCCTCTGCCCCCCCGCTATATCCCCCCCCGGGGACAGCTGCGCCCCGCCCCCCCGCTATATCCCCCCGCCAGGGGACAGCCGCCCTCTGCCCCCCGATATATCCCCCCCCGGGACAGCTGCGCCCCGCCCCCCCCGCAATATCCCCCCGCCAGGGGACAGCTGCGCCCCGCCCCCCCCGCAATATCCCCCCGCCAGGGGACAGCTGCCCTCCGCCCCCCCCGCTATATCCCCCCGCCAGGGGACAGCTGCGCCCCGCCCCCCCCCGATATATCCCCCCGCCAGGGGACAGCTGCGCCCCGCCCCCCCCGATATATCCCCCCCCCCGGGACAGCTGCGCCCCGCCCCCCCGCTATATCCCCCCGCCAGGGGACAGCTGCGCCCCCCCCCGCTATATCCCCCCGCCAGGGGACAGCTGCGCCCCGCCCCCCCCGATATATCCCCCCGCCAGGGGACAGCTGCGCCCCGCCCCCCCCGCAATATCCCCCCGCCAGGGGACAGCTGCGCCCGCCCCCCCCGCAATATCCCCCCGCCAGGGGACAGCTGCCCTCCGCCCCCCCCGCTATATCCCCCCGCCAGGGGACAGCTGCGCCCCGCCCCCCCGCACACGGGCTCCCCCCCCCACCGGTCGCTCCAGTCGTCCCGCCGCCGCTCGTCGCGCTCCCGGGACCGGTCATAGTCGCTCCGCTCGCGCCGGAACTTGTCGCGGCGCCGCCGGTCGTACTCGTCGTCGCTGTCGCCCATGGCGGGCGGGGCCGGTTACCCTGGAGACGGGCCCGGCGCCGCGGGTCTCGCTCTCGGCCCCACGCGCGCGCCCCGCCAGCTTCCCGCCGCCCGCCGGATGCAGGAGCCGGAAGCGGAAGTGGCGCCGCGCGGAGGAGCACCGGAAGTGGCGCCGGCGTGGCGCCTGAGTGGGGAAGAGGCAGGGGCCGGGCGCACTCTGCGCGGCGGGCATAAGAAACTCTATGGTGCGGGTGTAGGGGGGACGCTCTAGGAATTCGCGACTCTATGGTAAATGAGGCGGCTCGAGAGACGCTCTAGGGTGCGGCTGCAGCCTTCTATGGTGCAGGCGAGGGAGACACTCTGTAGGGCATGTGCCCTTCACTCTATGATCCGGGTGGAAAGGAGAGGCGTCGCTGGTGCAGGAAAAGGACAGTCTAGGTCGGGAGACCTCTATGGTGTGGGCGGCAGGGACGCTCTAGGTCAGGAGAAACTCTATCATACGTGCGAACGACGCCCTAGCACAAGGCGCCAACTCTATGTCCCGCGGAGGCGGCCCAGCCGGACGGGTCTCTGATATGCGGGCGGACGTTCTAGGGCGGCGGGACTCTCTGATGCTGGGCAGGAGCGCCACTCTAACCACAGCCCAACTCTATGGTGCATCAGGGGACGCTCTAGGAGGGAAAACTCTGTGCTGGCACAGGCCCCGCCCGGCCGGGGGCGGGGCTAGCGCGGTGGGCGGGGCATTGGGCGGCGAGTTCGATCCCCGGGGGCCACTTGGGGCAAAACCAGAACTTGGTCCCGCTCGTGAAGTCACCGACCGTGCAACGTCCCTGCCAGCGCTAGGACTCCTGGGTTCTCTCCCCGGCTCTGGGAGGGGAGTGGGGGCTGGTGGGTTTAGAGCAGGGGGGGCTGGGAGCCAGGACTCCTGGGTTCTCTCCCCGGCTCTGGGAGGGGAGGGGGGGCTGGTGGGTTAGAGCAGGGCGGGCTGGGAGCCAGGACTCCTGGGTTCTCCCCCCGGCTCTGGGAGGGGAGGGGGGGCTGGTGGGTTAGAGCAGGGGGCTGGGAGCCAGGACTCCTGGGTTCTCCCCCCGGCTCTGGGAGGGGAGGGGGGGCTGGTGGGTTAGAGCAGGGCGGGCTGGGAGCCAGGACTCCTGGGTTCTCTCCCCGGCTCTGGGAGGGGAGTGGGGGCTGGTGTCTTAGAGCAGGGGGGGCTGGGAGCCAGGACTCCTGGGTTCTCCCCCCGGCTCTGGGAGGGGAGCGGGGGCTGGTGGGTCAGAGCAGGGGGGGCTGGGAGCCCGGACTCCTGGGTTCTCCCCCCGGCTCTGGGAGGGGAGTGGGGGCTGGTGGGTCAGAGCAGGGGGGGCTGGGAGCCAGGACTCCTGGGTTCTCCCCCGGCTCTGGGAGGGGAGTGGGGGCTGGTGGGTTAGAGCAGGGGGGGCTGGGAGCCAGGACTCCTGGGTTCTCCCCCCAGCTCTGGGAGGGGAGCGGGGGCTGGTGGGTCAGAGCAGGGGGGGCTGGGAGCCCGGACTCCTGGTTCTCCCCCCGGCTCTGGGAGGGGAGTGGGGGCTGGTGGGTCAGAGCAGGGGGGGCTGGGAGCCAGGACTCCTGGGTTCTCCCCCCGGCTCTGGGAGGGGAGTGGGGGCTGGTGTGTTAGAGCAGGGGGGGCTGGGAGCCAGGACTCCTGGGTTCTCTCCCCGGTTCTGGGAGGGGAGTGGGGGCTGGTGGTTAGAGCAGGGGGGGCTGGGAGCCAGGACTCCTGGGTTCTCCCCCCGGCTCTGGGAGGGGAGTGGGGGCTGGTGTCTTAGAGCAGGGGGGGCTGGGAGCCAGGACTCCTGGGTTCTCCCCCGGCTCTGGGAGGGGAGTGGGGGCTGGTGGGTTAGAGCAGGGGGGGCTGGGAGCCAGGACTCCTGGGTTCTCCCCCCGGCTCTGGGAGGGGAGTGGGGCTGGTGGGTTAGAGCAGGGGGGGCTGGGAGCCAGGACTCCTGGGTTCTCTCCCTGGCTCTGGGAGGGGAGTGGGGGCTGGTGGTTAGAGCAGGGGGGGCTGGGAGCCAGGACTCCTGGGTTCTCTCCCCGGCTCTGGGAGGGGAGGGGGGGCTGGTGTGTTAGAGCAGGGGGGGCTGGGAGCCAGGACTCCTGGGTTCTCCCCCCGGCTCTGGGAGGGGAGTGGGGGCTGGTGGGTTAGAGCAGGGGGGGCTGGGAGCCAGGACTCCTGGGTTCTCCCCCCAGCTCTGGGAGGGGAGTGGGGGCTGGTGGGTTAGAGCAGGGGGGGCTGGGAGCCAGGACTCCTGGGTTCTCCCCCCGGCTCTGGGAGGAGAGTGGGGGCTGGTGGGTTAGAGCAGGGGGGTCTGGGAGCCAGACTCCTGTGTTCTCCCCCCGGCTCTGGGAGGAGAGTGGGGGCTGGTGGGTTAGAGCAGGGGGGGCTGGGAGCCAGGACTCCTGGGTTCTCTCCCCGGCTCTGGGAGGGGAGTGGGGGCTGGTGTCTTAGAGCAGGGGGGGCTGGGAGCCAGGACTCCTGGGTTCTCCCCCCGGCTCTGGGAGGGGAGCGGGGGCTGGTGGGTCAGAGCAGGGGGGGCTGGGAGCCCGGACTCCTGGGTTCTCCCCCCGGCTCTGGGAGGGGAGTGGGGGCTGGTGGGTCAGAGCAGGGGGGGCTGGGAGCCAGGACTCCTGGGTTCTCCCCCCGGCTCTGGGAGGGGAGTGGGGGCTGGTGGGTTAGAGCAGGGGGGGCTGGGAGCCAGGACTCCTGGGTTCTCCCCCCGAGCTCTGGGAGGGGAGCGGGGGCTGGTGGGTCAGAGCAGGGGGGGCTGGGAGCCAGGACTCCTGGGTTCTCCCCCCGGCTCTGGGAGGGGAGTGGGGGCTGGTGTGTTAGAGCAGGGGGGGCTGGGAGCCAGGACTCCTGGGTTCTCTCCCCGGTTCTGGGAGGGGAGTGGGGGCTGGTGGTTAGAGCAGGGGGGGCTGGGAGCCAGGACTCCTGGGTTCTCCCCCGGCTCTGGGAGGGGAGTGGGGGCTGGTGTCTTAGAGCAGGGGGGGCTGGGAGCCAGGACTCCTGGGTTCTCCCCCCGGCTCTGGGAGGGAGTGGGGGCTGGTGGGTTAGAGCAGGGGGGGCTGGGAGCCAGGACTCCTGGGTTCTCCCCCCGGCTCTGGGAGGACTCCTGGGTTCTCCCCCCGGCTCTGGGAGGGGAGTGGGGGCTGGTGGGTTAGAGCAGGGGGGGCTGGGAGCCAGGACTCCTGGGTTCTCTCCCTGGCTCTGGGAGGGGAGTGGGGGCTGGTGGTTAGAGCAGGGGGGGCTGGGAGCCAGGACTCCTGGGTTCTCTCCCCGGCTCTGGGAGGGGAGGGGGGGCTGGTGTGTTAGAGCAGGGGGGGCTGGGAGCCAGGACTCCTGGGTTCTCCCCCCGGCTCTGGGAGGGGAGTGGGGGCTGGTGGGTTAGAGCAGGGGGGGCTGGGAGCCAGGACTCCTGGGTTCTCCCCCCAGCTCTGGGAGGGGGAGTGGGGGCTGGTGGGTTAGAGCAGGGGGGCTGGGAGCCAGGACTCCTGG